>JADRCH010000066.1:3105147-3233735 GCA_019843965.1 Rhynchomys soricoides | reverse complement strand
TCTCTCTCTCTCTCTCTCTCTCTCTCTCTCTCTCTCTCTCTCTCTCTCTCTGTTCTTTGTTTCTTTCTTTGTTTCTTTCTTTCTTTATTTTCTGACAGAGTACCTAACTCACCACTTGATGCCTCCTCTTTCCTGTTTTCCCTCCTCTGTCCAGAAAGCCTTACTTTCAGAACCATTTCTCACCGACTCATATTTGTCATGTTCCCCTTACATTTCTGTACCTGTTTCTGGAGTCCAGTGACCACCTTTGTGATTTCTGGTTTTCTTCTAAACTTTCTCTTTGGGATAGAGTCATTGGTTACACTGACACGTCTTACTTTTTATATTATGAGGAAGCAGCTTCTAATCTGTCACCTTTCCCTAGACATTCATTCTCTGACTTCTCACCAGTGTTCCTCAAGCATCTGAATGCATGTGAGTCATAAATAAAAATATACTGATATGTTGGCCAGTAAATAACCATTTATTACAGATTATTTATTGCTTTCGGTTTATTGAAAACAAATGGGCATTAGTCTTTGTACTAACCAACATATCCCTTTCCAAAAGTGCCTAAGTCACATGACTTTAAGTCACATGAGAAACTACTCATTGGTGGCTTTGTGCTCCTAGTATATCTTTAATAAGCAGAATGATTATTATAAACATGATTAAGGATTATGTAAAATTTGAGTAATTCAAATCACATATTATTTCATTGTAGATTATGCTTTCTTCCTTGAAATATTGACATAGTGAATCATGGTAGAATTTCAATACTGTCAAAGAATCAGAGCCCATTATGAGGCCATTATACTAATAACATATGACAAACAGTGAGACTGGAGAGTAGTAATGGATGCATAATGGATAATAAATGCTATTCTGAACAGTAATGGCTGCTAGTGATCTTCCA
The DNA here is from genome assembly GCA_019843965.1 of Rhynchomys soricoides. Taxonomy (NCBI): domain Eukaryota; kingdom Metazoa; phylum Chordata; class Mammalia; order Rodentia; family Muridae; genus Rhynchomys; species Rhynchomys soricoides. Next base: position 3,232,840 of record JADRCH010000066.1, on the reverse strand, counting down.
GTAATAATATTCTCCTCTTAAAATAATATAACAGTAATGTCAAGCACTGCCAGCAGCAGAAAGGGACCAGACTGTGTCTCCACTTGTCATATTTCCCTGTCTAAAGCTATCCCAAGACCCAGGTTAACCTCTCTCCCTTTTAGCTAAGCATGGAGCTATTCTGGAAGGTGGTGCTAGTAGAAGATGCAGCGTCTTCTCAACATGGTGTTTTCAATCTACTCAATAAATAGACCTCTCCCTACACAAAATTCTTAATTGATTTATATCATGCAAATTACTGTTACAGCTCATTCACCATGATCCACACATTTTCTTGTTTCTGCCTAGATTTCTGGATGTTAAATCAATCTGTACCACCATGCTTTGCTGCTTCCTTGGAGTGGTTTCCATTTTGGCCTCTATGAATGTGCTCTTCACCCACCTACCATTCCCCAGTGTCCTTTGTTTCCATGAAGGACTTAGGCTGGGAGCTCCCTACTGTCAAACTGTGTTTAGTCTATCCCTTTGCAGAGTTTTGCCAGTTCTGCCCAAATATTCTTGTGAAATACTCTTGAAACTTTTAACTTCCCTTGGGTATGATAGTGTGAATCCAGAGATACACACCTCACCTATATTGTTCACTATGCTTAGTCTTTTATGACCCACAAGCTAATCTGTTGCTGAAACTGTAATCCTTTTTTATGCTGAAGTATAGTTTATTGTTATCTTCCAGAGTGTCACAGAGATCTCCCACTGGCCATCAATGCCTGGCCCAGGACTTCAGCTTTCCTTTCTTGGGATATTTTACCCACTTTGTGAGTGGCAACTCTTCCCATGTGTTCTACCAATGAGCTCTGTGTAGTCAGTTATTTGAGGCAGTTCTGTTGATAGACTGTTCTACAGAGATGGACTTGTCCTGTCTCTGCTCTATCTATGCCTTTGATACTTTCCACTCATGGCTGTTCAACACTTGAAATGTGGCTAGTGGGACTGAGGAAGTGACTCTGTCATTTCAGTTGAATTTAATTAAATTGAAATATACATTTTATTGGACAATGTTGCTGTGGGGCTTTCAGTGACATGTAAAACAGGAGGCTAGCACATGTCCACCTTAAGAAGCTTTAGGTAATATACTCTAAGGGATGAGGAAGGGACATAAAGAGGGTACTGGGGGAGTTAAATATGATCAAAGTATATTGCATATGTGTGTGTCTCAACAAAGCATATTACTCTTTATATTTAATATACACCAATTTAACAATTAAAGAAGAAAAAATAACAAAGCCTCATAATCTCTTGGTGTGATGTCATGAGGTCCCCTCAGAGTGTGATGCTTGGTTAAGTTTGAGTTAATCGACAGTTAATTTCTTTATCTTCTATATCAACCTGGGTCTCCAAGCCAGCTCTGTGTTCTTTCCTTAATGTTACTGTGACTCACAACAGATTTTGGAAATCAAATATACAATTCTGACAAGTGGAAACCACAGAATAAACATCAGACAAAATCAGTCATCCCTTGGTGATTAATTCTCAAGCTTAAAAATCATCTAAACATTTATATTGGTCATTCTATTTCTAAAATATATTTTCAGGATTGTGAACATAACAGGAAGTGACTCACCTGTCACTGCCCACATTGGAAAGGCCCAGAGCCCTTCATTTAGTCCTCCTCTAACACATGGTTGTTTCTTTCTGGTTGTGCCTAATTCGTAGAATGTTTTTTAAAGTTATGCCTTTTGTAGAGATTGATTTTGCTAAAGTTCAAAACAGGTGAGTTGAGAAGAAGAAATGGGCTAAGAAACCTGTGAGAAAAAGAAGCAGTCAAGGTCAGCATTTTTTCCATGATTATTTAAAAGAAATACTTGTTATTCAGCCAGTGGTCAGAGGTTGGCATCTGCTGCAGAAAAGGGGGAAAAGGCAGAGAACGATGAGATATGAATCTTATCTCATATCACAGTGAGGGAAGCACATTGAGAGTAATATGAGATCCCTGGGACTTTCCTCTGACAAACATCAAAAATATTATTATGCACAGGGAGCAGGTGGGATGAGGATGTGAAACTCAAGGGCGTTAGAATAAAGCTCTACTCATGTTGAGTGTGAGAGGGCCCAGCCTTCAGTGAGCTTAGGTGCAGGGATCATATGCCCAGGTTGTGTTCCTCACTTTTTTTAACTACAGAGATAGGCTACCTATAAAGAAAATTAAATGATGAAATTTATATTCAGATCACCATAGCTTGAAAAGATATAAAGTTGATAATTCTTGGCCATGATGAGTGGTGAAGAGAATACATGGTGTGCCACCCATAAGAGCCCATCTCATCTGCACTGCCATCGATGTTTTTGGTCTTTTGTCTATAAGTGAAGACTACTGCCTTCACATAATTCAGAGCACAGCACTTCTGTAATGTAGAAAGTTGTGCCCAGCAGAAACCTTGACTGAATGGTAGTTGGGATGATCTGCAGAGGCATGATTCAGAAGACATTGAATGGGGAGAGCTACCTCAAGGGCTACACAGGACCCAGCCAATAACTTTAGCACAGCTTATAGATGGACAAAGAACTCATAGTAACTGTCAACAACTGTCTGAGCTTCAGTCTCCTAAGCTTAGCCATAAGCTCCTGCTTGGCCTCATCTTGTGTTAGGACTTCTGGTTTCAAAGGAATCGCTAAGTGACATTTACCATGCTTCTTCAATGACAAGTATGAGAAATCCAGGACTTATCTAGGATGAACCAGCAAAGACAGGGTTTTGTGGCAGATTCCTCAGCTTACTGGATAGGAAGACATATAAACTAGCTGCAAGCATTGCTGGATCTAGGGTCTCAAACAAATCACTCCATCTTACTGGTTATACTCTTGCATGCACACAGCCTCTCTTTCATCTGCCTTAGCATTGAGGATCTGATCTAGGACATCATGCATCCAAAGTAGACTTCCACTAAGATGCCGAGGTTGGCCTTAAATTTGGATTTTCCTGCTTCATTCTCCTGAATAACTCTTATTATAAACCCATTTCCCTATGTCACCAAGCCTGTGTTTCTATTTCTTTTTCTCCCCAGGAATGTCTCAGAACCTCTCAGATTCCTGTTGTTGGACTAACTTCCCTCTTGGAGATGGGCCTTATGCATTTACCTGTGAAGGACAGCCAGCAGGGTTCTATTCATAGCATCCCAGGATCAAAACTCTAGTTCAGTTGTCTATTACTCCAATGGGAGGAACATGGGGAAGAGTGAAGACATTGAAAATAATCACTAGCCTATTACTGTGGCCACAATTTAGTGTATGCTGATTATCTGACTACTCCCTGTGGTAGTGATTCAGAACGAGGCTTAGTCAAGGCTACCTATAACAGTAGACATGTGTCTCAAAGGATAGCGAGTCACATGTCATCTAAGGCTAGAGTGTCCCTCATCTGTATCATTAGCAATGATCTCTACCACTCTTTGGATCTTTGGGAGCAAGGTCTTAAAGCAGGGCCATTGCTCTACCCCCATCAGATACTTGTGGGCTTATTACCAGGAATGTAAGGGGCTCTGCATGCCCAGGCTATTCACTAAAGCCTCTCAACTCCCATTTTGAATATTTTCATCCAGAGAAGGGGATTAGATATTTATTTCTTAAAGTCTTTGGTCCATTTTATTTTGGGTAGATAGCTCCATAGAAACAAATATATTTCATAAATAATAGGACTTATAGTAAATATCTATTTGATTCAGAGTTTGAACCCAAGATTTGAATTTTAAGAGATTTAATTAGCTGTATTCAGAGTTATCTTAGGACCCATCCTCCAGGTTCTATTTTGGGGAATCAGGAATGAGCTGGTGATGACCCTGTTGTGAGACTGGCATTCTCCTGTGTGTGCAGTGTCTGCTCTGTGTATGGCTACAGGATGAAGGCATGAGAAGAGTCACAGGGAAATGGTGAAGGATGAATGGCTTGAGGGGATGAGGTGAAGAAAGAAGGAGCAGGACATTGTAACAGAGCTATACCAATGCTGCACCTGTCTGCTGAACATGGAGTCTACCAGATATGAGTTTGGCTTTGCAGAGTCTGGAAATTTCCATTGGAAAATTCCATCCTGCTGTCCCAGTATTCCCATACAGAAAGCTCAGGTTCTCTGTAGAGGCTAATAAGGCCAATCAGACAAGCAGCTGGAATGTACAGAAACTTAACTGTGACGAGCCAGTTAATGCACAGAATCTTAAGACTATCTTCCCCTCAGCAACGAGATATTTTGTTCTTAAAATAGTGTTTTCTTTAATTAAAAATACATTTCAGTGACTTTTCAACTGCAAAAGTGTGGTAAGATTCTTTGTGAGCTTGCTGCTGGCACACAGTGGTGTGCGTGTCCTCAGACAGTGTGAGGTTTGTAAGGTACTGATTCACCCCATTCCACTTGCCCTAAGTGTCAAGCAGCAGACTGCATCATCCATCAGCTGCACATAAACATCTAAGCAGAATGCTCAGACAGGTGAGTGAGCTCCGAGCATATGAGTCAGGGGCTGAGCCAGTACTGGGACTGAGGTATTAGATGAATCCCATCTAGTACTTAGGGCCATAGGATACCTAGGCCTCCACAATTCAGATGACTGGAGACCTGACACACAGTGGGAGCCTGTCTTCCTTCTTTGATGACCTAAATGCCGAGAAAATTAATTTCCACCTATAAGACCAGAGCCTGTGCTGACTGCTGGTGAGCAACTCATACTGTGGTCTCCTGGCAAATCTTATGGTTCCCAACCTCATGTCACTATGGAAGATTTTGTTTTCCTTCTCAACACAATCATATCACCAACTGTAGTCATTGTTGTCTGAGTGCCTAATCTAGATGAGCTATGTGTATACATTGCAGCTAGTGGCTAGAAGCCTTGCAATTGGCCAAATCTATTACCATCATTACTTCCATGTCTTAAGTGAAGACACTGAGAGTGAGATAGTATCCTGCTCAAGGTCACTGTGTTGTGTTTTATTAATAAAAGGGGAGGGGAAGCAAAGGATATGTTTGGTAGAGGTGCTGTATGGTACGAGCATCCCTTCCTCCGGAGGTACCAGCCAAATGATGAGTATAGTATAGAATAGAGTTTATTTAGGGCATGGAGGGGGCAGTTGATGGGGTAGTAGAGACAGAGAAAGGCAGAGAGAGAGAGAGAGAGAGAGAGAGAGAGAGAGAGAGAGAGAGAGAAGAACAGAATAGATGACAGCCATGAAAGCATGGAGAGGGGGGAGAGGAACTGGGAGGAAAAGGACAGAGGGAGGCGGTCAGGAAGGTAAAAGAGAGAGCAAGAGAGTGAGGAGGGAGCAAGCAGCCCCTTATATAGCAAGTCAGGCACACCTGTGAGAGGGAACCTAGAAGGAATGCTAACACACTAAGCTAAAGTTACAATGTTGATTTCTTTTATAGATGAAATACTAGTAACTTTGTAGACAGCTGCCTTCCTGCCTGCCTGTGAGGTGTTGTGCTTGCAGGTTGTGTTCAGTCAGCTTTGTCACCGAGGGCTCTCTCTCTGACCCAGGGTTCTAGGAGGACTGTTAATGTTGACAAGCCATCTGGCATTCCTTCACGGCCCTCCAAGTTGCCTGTTTCTGTATCAGTTTCTCTGCTTTTATGAATGCTGGCTTCTCTTCCCTGCCGGCCCACTGCTCTTACTCTGACTGAGACTTGCACTTCAGAGTTAAGGATGGTAGCACCCCTAGGGGAAGGAATAGATACTTGTGAGACAGTCTGGCTATGCTTGGCTGTGAAGTGTGCCGCTTTTCACGGTGTACAGTGCTTTGTTTTACATCAGTAATAACTAACAGCTTCGTTGATACTGTTGGTTTTGGTTTTATGGTTGTTTGTTGTTTTTTTAAGAAATGGACTGCTCATGACTTGTGTTTGGAAGTCAAGTAGTGTTTATTCCTCAAATGAAGTTGGCCCAGTTTTCAGAGGTGGCTAGAGTTAGTTTATTTAAGCTTCCCCTGGAGTTGCTCTCCTTACTTGAATTATGGGATGTATGCTTATTTCATGTGGTGGTTATGCTACTGACTTTAATCAAAGCATGAGCTGATCATTGTATATTATGAATTTAACACTCATGGTACCTAAGTGTAGCGTCTGCAGTTTCTATGACTTTTGCTAATGAAGAAGGGTTTGAATAGTAAGGCCTCCCCTTAGCTTGGGAAAACCTGGCTGTGACTATGTCGTGGGGTGTACTTTTCTCTCCCTAATCCTTAAACCTGTACTGTGAAGACTGTCAACTTAATCAATCTTTGTCTCTGGAGAATGCCTTGTCCTTTACTTCCTGGTGAGTCTTTGGTCAGTGACAGAAGTGGGAACTGTGAGTGTGCACTAAGGTGAAACTGAGTACATTAGGAGAATCATCCTTATTCCTGGAGCTTAACCCTGCCTCCACCATCTGCCTTGCCTTCATCCATGTAGACCAGAGGAAGCTTTGGGTACACATACCATACTGCACACTCTACCTCTGCTCCCTCTTAGAAACCCATGGGTCAGGCAAAGAGCATCAAACCCTTTAGCCCTGTACATTTACTTCAGTTTAGCAAGGACTCCAAGATCTTAGGTCACCTCTCAACCATCCCCTAGTCTTCAGCCTGTGCTCTGTGCCTTGTGCCCACCAGAATCTCTTGTCTGACCATTCTCTTCACTTTCTACTACAGATAAGAGCTGGGTCTCCCAGTGGACCTGGCTTTTGTATCCCTTCCCATGCACTGGGGGATGCAGGAGCAATCTATTCTGTAATCCAGACAGCTTCTTCTTTCCCCGCCTTATCTCACTCTGGCTATGAATCTCATATCTGCAAACTGTGTGCCACATTTCCTTCTGTTCCCAGGCAGCCACCAATGTCCTTTCTTTCTTTGTTATCTTAGCTGCTGGCTGTGGACATTGTCACCAACTTCCTCCGTCTCAGTTCAGCTCTCAGGGGTTTCTTTTTCTAAATCAGCTTGAACAGTACTAAGTGAAGTCTTTGCAACTATCTAGTCTGGTTGATTATTCTCCATTCCTCCCCTCTCCAGTCTCCCAGTCTCTCCTTCCCCACTGTGTTACTTTGTTGCCTGTGTTCACCATTCCCTTTGATTTATTGTTCCCTCTACCTCCTGTCTTTTCTTTTAATTGGTTATTTTATTTATTTATATTTCAAATGTTATCCTCCTTCCTGGTTTCCCCTCTGCAAACCCTCTATCCCACCCGTTCCCCCTGCTTCTATGAGGGAGCTCACCCACCCACCCACCCACCCACTCCCACCTCACCACCCTAGCATTCCCCTAGGTTGGGGCATCAAACCTCCACAGGACCAAGTGGTCCACCTCTCCCACTGATGCCAGATAAGGCCATCCTCTGTTACATATGTAGCTGGAGCCATGGGTCCCTCCATGTCTACTCTTTGGTTGGTGGTTTAGTCCCTGGGAGCTGGGGGAGGCAGGGCTGGTTGGTTGATAGTGTTGTTCTTCCTATGGGGTCTTAAAGTCCATTATTTTCCTCACAGTTAAATGGGCCCCTTCATAGTCTCCAGTCTTTACACTTATTCACAGCAGAATGTACATATTAAATGCCCAGAAGCTGTGACTTAGGGTGTTTGTCTTTGTGAAGCTGGGTTATTGTACTTAAACATGTTGTTACCCAGTTCCACGTGTATTCCTACAAAAATAATCATTTCAGTTTGTTTTATGGTTAAATAAAATCCAAATATATGTATGTACCAGGTTTTTATTAACTGATCTTCTGTTGACTGACATCCAGGCTAATTCCATTTCCTTATGTAGAAAGCAGTGATATACATGGATGTACAAGTGTCTCTGTGAGTAGGACATGGAATACTTTGGCATATATCCAGAAGTGGAATAGTCATGTTATAATGTGTTTGTTGTTGTTGTTGTTGTTTGTTTGTTTTTTTGTAAAGTTTGTTGTTGTTCTCTCTACTCTGATTCCATAAAAGCTGTGTTTGTTTACATTCCTACCAACAGTGTGGAAGGGATTCTTTTCCCATCATTCTTCCCAGCATTCTTTGTTTTGCTTTGTTTTGTTTTATGTTGTCAATGGTGGCCATTCTCTTTTGGGTAAGATGGAATTAGTTTTGATTTACGTCTTACTGCAGGGTGACCATGTTGAATACTTTCACAGATGTCTATTGCCCACGTGTATCTCTTCCTTTCAGTACTTTTTTGATAGTTTGGCACATTTGTGATTGTCACTTTGTTTTCCTGGTCTTTAAATTTTAAAGTTCTTCATATATTCTCGATATTAATACTTTGAGGTATAGCTGGTGAGGAATTTTTCCTGTACTGTGAGCTCTCTGTTCACTTTGTTGAAAGTTTTGTTTACTGGGCAGCGGCTCTTCAGCTCTTAAATTTCGTTATTCCCATCATCAGTTCTTGGCACGTTTCCTGTGCTGTTGGGCTTCTGTTTAGAAACCTGTTACTGGGACTTATGGCCTACAATGTTCTCCCTCAGCAATATTAGTGTTTGTGATTTTACATCCACATACTCAGTCTGGTTTGCTGAATTATGTTCAGGGAGAGAAACATGGCTCTCCCACTAGATTTGTTAAAAGACCCTTTTGTAGTATATGTTTTTGTAAGACTATGTATCCGTATTTGGGTTTATCTCTGGGTTCACATTCCATTGGTATTCATGATTGGTTTTGTATCAACACCATGTTGTATTCATCCCTATAGCTTGAAGTACAGTAAAGTAAGACCTGCAAATGTGTACTTTCTGCTTAGAATCCTTATTGCTAACTTTGTGCTTTGTAAGAACTTTATTTTCTACCCTCATTTTGTGAGGGTCATGGGGATTGCATTGAATGTTTCTTTTGGCAAGATAAGCATTTTCACACTAGTGATTCCTCCAATCTGGAGGTATGGAAGATCTTTCTAGAATTCTGTCACCTTTTGATTTTTTTCCAGCATCTTAGTTTTCCCTGTATAACTCACTTCCTTGGTTAGATCTGTTATGATATTTTATTTTTTGAGTCTCTTATGAATAGGATTATTTTTGCTGAAAAATTCTTAGTAAGTTCATTGTTGATATATGTTTCTGATGTTTGTATTTGATTTTTATCCTAATGTTCTGCTTAAAGTATTTATCAGACCTACACAATCTTCGGTAGAGTTTGTGGGGTCTTTTAAGTATAGAATCATGTCACCTACAAATAAGAATAGTAGAACTTCTTTTCCAAATGTTATTACTTTTATGTCCATATCTTATGCTCTTGGTGAGTCTTTAGCACTCAAGTTAAGACCAGTGGAAGGGGTAGTTCCCTTGTTACCATGTAGATGTTAGAGAAAATGGCCTCAGGTTTCCACCACCTAGTGTGATGTTGGATATAACTTTGTCTTAAGCAGCCTTTATTGTGTCATAGTTTTCTTATGCATTTTTATCATTCAGGAATGTTGTATTTTTGTCTATGCCTTCTCCATCAAGATGTTTGTGCAATTTGTTTCTTTATATATATTAATATAGCATATAATTTTTATTGATTTATAGATGTTGAATAAACCTAGCATCCCTGAGATGAAACTACCTTGGTCGTGATGTATACGTTCTTAATGTATTCTTTAATCATCTGGCTTGTGAAAATTTTGTTGAATATTTTCACATCTGTGCTTAGCAGGGAAATTGGTATGTAGTGTTCAGGTTTTGTTGTGTTATCTGGGTTTTGGTATCAGAGGTATATTGCTGTCTTTGCTTCCAAGAATGGTTGGTAGTGTTCTATCAACTTCAATTTTGAGGAACAGTTTGAGAAATGATAATGTTATGTCTTCTTTGAATGTGGTTGAACTGGACAGTAAACCCATCTGGCCCTGGGCTTTTTTATGTTCAGATATTTTTAAGTACTGCTTAATCTTATTGTGTATCATAGGTAAATTTACATTCTGGCTTTAATATTAGTAGGCCATATACACTTAAAAGTGTATCCTTTTCTTCTAGATTTTCCAATGGTTAGAATATAATTTTCATGATATTCTTTGATGATTTTTCTGTATTTCATTGAAAAAATTTTAACAATACCTTTTGCCTCTCTAAACATACATACATATATACATACATACATATAAACATACATATATACACGCATACATACATGCATACATACATACATATGGATTAGTTTGGTTAGGAATCAATAAATCTTGTAAACCTTTAACATTTTAAAAAAATCATTATTATTGTTTGTGTTCTTGAAAAGTGTGTGTGGGCAGATATGCCACAATCTGAATGTGGAGGTGTAGGACAACTTTGTGGAGTACTTTCTCGTCTTCTACCTCTACATCAGTTCCACGGGTAGAACTCATGTTGCCAGGCTGAGCAGCAGATGCATTACTCACTGAGCCATCTCACTGGCTCCCTCATTAATCTTTTTGAAGAGCCAGCTCTTTATCTGGTTAAATCTATACATTGTTCATTTAATCTCCATTTCATTAATTTTTGCCCTAATATTTTATATCCCTTGATATCTGCAGTTAGATTTGGCTTCTTTTTGCTTTTCTAGAATTTTGAGATGCATCATTAGGTTGTTTATTTGAGATTTCTCTGGTGTCTGGATGTGAACCTTTATAAACTTCCCCTTCTAACCACCCTAACTCTCTCCCAAAGGTTGCAGTAGGAAGTTTTCATTTTATTTGACTTTAGGAATGTTTCTATTTTGCTCTGACTTCATCAATGACCCACCACTCATTCTAATGTGTATTGTTCAGTTTCCAAGTGTATAGGTGTGTTGTCTGAGGTGAGGTTTGTTGTTTCTTTATTGTTTCCTTAAATCCTATGTCTGACAGGATAGAATTATGTTAAGTGATTTTAGTATGTATTAGGGCTTCCTTTATAGCCCATAATATTTTCAAGTTTTAAGAACTTTCCATGTGTTGCCGATAATAATGTGGGTTTACTGCTTAGTGGGCTTTTCTGTAGGTATCTGTTCAGTTATTCTATAGTATAAGGTGTCTTGGCTCTGAGTTTTCTTTACTGATTTTTACTTGGGTGATATATCTAGATATCTAGATTATTACTCAAGTTTTCTATTATTATTGTGTCCAGACCTTTGTGTCTTTTATGACTTTTGTGTCTGCTCCATGAAATTAGGTAAGCCAATATCTGGTAAATAAATATTTACAATGTCTATGTTCTGTCTTTAAGTAACTATTAATATCTAATAGCCCTCTTCATTTCCTCCAACAAGTTTGTTTGTTTGTTTGTTTGTTTAAAAATTACTTTCCTGGGCATGAGAATTGCTATTCCAGTGGTTCTGAAGCATCTGTTTATTTAGTAGTTGGGTTTCTAAACATTTTAGTCTGTGTGTAGATTTTTTCTTTTCTTTTTATTTTTCTTTATTTCTCTTGAGACAGCAGAGTTCTGGTAATTTTTCAAATCCAGTTCATATTTTTCTTTTAATTAGAGTACTAACTCCATTTATATTCAAGTTTATAATTCAGAAGAGTTTATTGTTAGTAGTTTCTTCTCAGAGACCATTGACTCATTTCAATGATTCCTCCTCCCATTTGCTCCAGGCCTTGACACTGTCTCTCTCCTCTTCTTAACAATGTCCATCACCTTGGTAACTTTAGATGCCACAACTGTAAATGGCATCTATATATTGATGGCCTACATGCTTTGTATTGGTCTGTATCCATACCCTTACCTTACGTGGTCTAACACATATCCCAAACTCAAGCTTCCCACAATCTGAAAATAGTGCCTGTTTAAGGCCTTTTTTCCCACTGCCTAGCCCATCTCAGATGATCGATGTTCCATCCCCTTCATGGCTAAATCATGAGCACACAGTCAACATGGAGTCCTCCTCATCTCATTCTCTAACTCATAAGCAAAGCATTGGCTGAGGCCTCGACATGTGGGGAGGCCTTTTCCCACAGCCTGTACAGATTCTACTTCCACCAAGACCCAATCATCTCTCACTTCGAGTTTCATGACAGGTACCTCCTGGCCTTTCAGCTCCATAGGCTGTAGGATCCACAAAGCAAGAGTCAGATCAGCCATGTCTCTGTGCAAGCCCTCTTCTCTCCCAGTCTCTCACAGGAGCAAAGCCAGAATCCATTAGGTTTGACCATAGGCATGGAGTTGTATTTCCCCTCTGTTTTTAGCTCTTCCTGGTCCCCCACCAGTTCTCTGTGCTTCAGGTAAACTGCATTTGGAGCTGTTCCACAACACGTGTGGCTGTCAGCATCATGCTCTTTGTTCCCCTTGCCCATAGTTCTCTTCCCCTCATAGGAAATCCCTGTCTTTCCAACTCATATGAGAGTGTTGCAGCTTACTTTAAATTTCAGTAACTTTGCTCTCCTCTTACTCTTACTTCTCCAACTCTGCCCTGTTTTATAACTTTTATTGGTTTAGGCTAAAAATTCATTTATTTAGCAGTGTCTGATGATTTGCTACTGTAATTTAATCTTAAATGCAAGTCATTTCTCTTCCCATTTTCTCACTGATGCAGATTTACTCTCAGAGATGTGGAGAATGTGCCCTTAACATGAGTGGAATAAGCGAATACGTGAACGAGTGAAGGTTTAGACCTTTATCAGTAAATTCTTAATGTATTTATTCGACAGGTAAACATATCAAAGTGGAATATAAATATGTATGTAAACCCATTCTTCTTATCTATTTCAAGGATGATTTAGAGGAATTTATCCCACAAATCTTCTTGTGTATCATTTCATGAAATTTTACCAAATAAGAAGTCAGAATAGAGAACATTTTCCCTAACTCAGATGCTTTTCTCCAAGGTCCTCTGGCACTGCAACTTCTTGGATTTCTCCACAGGTAGCATCCTTCAGATGTCTGCTGCACAACAGAGGAGATGCACTGCTCCTGCATTTATTAGCATACACTATGTCAGCCTTCTTTCGTTCCACAATTTCTTTTTCAACCCATCTGAAGGTTTTTTGTCTGTTTTATTTTATTTAGCAGAAATACAGCAGATGCATCTGAGCCTTGCATTTCCTTTAGTTCAGCAATCTCTGCATCTTTCCTTTTTATTAATTTGTCTTTATGTTCTCATGTGGCTCTTCCTTGAACCCTCCATCCATATTTAGGATTGACTTAGGTCCCTTAGTTCATGGGTTAATATTCTTCTTAAACTTGGAGAAACTATTGACCATGCTCATCAGACACCAATGCTGCTCATTTTCTGTCTCCTCTTTGTAGGATGCTCATTACAGGTCACATGGTTAGAGAGTATCCCAGATGTCTCATGGTCTGTTCTATGGTATCCATTCCTATTTCTTCTTGTGCTTTAATTCTCTTGAAGTATCCTGTGTGTCACTGTCTCCTCCTTCTGCTGGTACTAGCTACTGTTAAGCTGTCTCAGTTAATTTTTAGTTTCAGATTTGGAGATTTCGGTTCTGGTGTTCTCCCTTAATTATTTAATAGACACTAGACTATACGTTGAATTGTCTGTATCTTTTTTGTATATTTAGTTCTGTTCTCTATCTGTAATATATTTATAAAATTTGATGCCCTTCCTTACTGCCTTTCAGTACCTGGACCAGTGGGTTTTTCTCTATGTCTGCATCTTCAGACTCTATGTCTGTTTCTTAGCATCATGGAAATGTGACACATATTGCATAGGAAAGAACTATTGAGACGTAAGTAGATACTATTTAACACCAAAGGGGCTAGGGATTTTCTCCTGTTAGATATAAGAGTGGGGGCTATAACAGGCTGAATGATGACCCTCCTTAAGGCCCAGCCAGTCATGACCCTGACAGTGAGGACATTGACAGATGCAATTGAAATAAAAATCTTAAGATAGGATCATTATGGATTACAAGAAGGATCCTGAACTCAGTGAAAAATATCCTAGGAGAAAAAATGCACAGAAGAGATAGAGAGGGAGAAGGTTGTGTAAGTCTGTAACAGAGAATGAAGCAAGGAACCCCTGAAGCCAAGGATTGGGGGAAGGAAAGAAGCAAGTGATTTTCTCTGGAGTGTGAGAAGACTGTGGACCTGCTGCACTTCACTCAGAACTCTGGCCCAGAACTTCAACATCATAGGTGTTTGTTGTATAAAGCCACCAAGCCCGTGAGTTGTCATAGCAGAATGAAGAAGCTAATTCAGACACTGAAGAGAAGAGGCAGGTGAGAGGTGAGCAAGTCGGGTCATTTGGTGCTTTAATCTTAGTGTCTGGTATGATTTATATTGAGAACCAGGCTTTCCTTTGGCTCTACCAAAAGGTAAATGAGGTCTGATGACTAAGAGATGTCAGGATCTCTCATACAGATCAGCCTGAGCCCTGCAGCTCTGACCTTGTGCTCAAACAAAGAAGCTAATACCTGTGATTCCTCTACACTGTGTCCTCTCGGCCCATGGTCATCAGCTCCCCAGCTCCATTTGCTTTGTGGCCAGGTTAGTTCCTTGTTCAACACCAAACTCAACAAAAGCTCAGGGGTTGGTACAGTAGACCACCTTCACTCAAGAAGAAAAGGAGAGTACCTTCTTCCCTGCTAGGAATGGCATTCAGCCTTCTTGGACCCAAGATTCTTTAGAAGTTACAGTTTCTAAGTCTCTGGTTTCTAAGACATTTTGTTGTTCTGGTACATCTAATTTGCTTGTCCTGCAATTCAACATTTTACCTGTTTTCTGTTTCTGAAATAAAATACTCTGACAAATGTGTCTTTGGGAAGAAAGGGTTTGGTTTGGGTCACACTTCCATAGGGATATAGTCTATCATGGTACAGAAGGCATAGTGACTGTCAGGAAAAGCTGGCACGTCCCAGGGTCACAATCTGCCTAATCACTTTTTTATTCATACATAGAAGAGAGGTGGGGGAGGGAAGGAGAGGGGGGGAGGGGAAGAGAAAGAGAGAAGAGGGGGAGGAGAGGAGAGGGAGAGAGTGAAGAGGGGGAGAGTAGAGAATAAGGGGAAGAGAGGAAATAGAGAGGGAAGAGGGATACTGAGGGGGAAGGAACAGGAAGTGGAGAAAGGTTAAAAATCCTAGCCCATTTGACATTTCCCCCCCAGCAAGCCTCCACCCCTTGAAGGTATCAAACCTTCCTGAGCAGCACTACCAAGTGAGGCCCAACTGTTCAAATACCTGAGCCTATGGAGGACAATTATTATTCAAACCACCCAAAAGCAGAACTCCCCAAGATATGGGTCACAGAGCTAGAACAATGATTAATAACCTTTTTAAAATGTTTAAATGAATTTAATTGATATACATCCATGTAAGCTGTATGTGTTTGTGATTATAGCTACATAGTGTGTACTATTTAAATCAAGGCAAGTACGTCTAGCTAATCAATTATCGTCCCTTGACATTGAGAACATTGAAAATCCTTTCTTCTAGGTTTTGGACACATGGGGTCTCTGTCACCATACCTCCCTGATGACCACAGAACTGTTCCTAGCTGTAACTTAGCTCCCATTGATCAGCTGTCCCCAGCACTTGCCTTCCTGTGTTTGGCATATTTCATTTAATGAAACGATCTTTAATTCTGTCTGTGTTGTCAGCAGTGACAGGATTTCATTATCTTTATGACCACATAGCCTTCTACTATGCCCATGTACCACACCTCTAGCCAGTTTCCACCAGTTGATGGACACTTAGATCTTTAGATTTTTTACTATTGTAAATAATGCTGCCACGAAAGTGGAAATGTAGGTGTTTCACGGATGTGTTGATTTTATTTCCTTGCATGTGTCTAGAAATAGAAACTTGGAATCACATGGCAATTCTATTTTTTCTTTACTTCTTGGTATGGGGTAGAGCTGCCATATTACTTTTCCAAATGGCTGTACTAGCTTTCCCTCCCCAGCAATGCTTAGACAAGCACCTCCCCTTTCAAATCTTCAACAGTCTATCTTCCTGTTTGTCTTTCTGATAAGAGCCTTTCTTACTGGGATAAGGCGCTATCTCAGTGTGGGTTTAATTTACAATTCCCTCACTGAGTACTTTTAAAAACATACTATTGAGTATTTGTACATCTGCTTTCTGTTATATTTTTAATATTAATTTAATAATTAATTTATAATTTAATTTAATAATCAATTACTATTAATTTAATAATTAATTTAGTATTAAGCAGCACTTATGTACATAATAGCTGTCTATATGAATTTCACACAGGTAATTATCAATACCACCTTCTGGTATTGGCAGGTGGCCTTGAATAGGACTTGTGTATAAATTCTGTGAAGCACAATAACTTCAAATTAGAGATTTGTTTCCCGAGATTCCAAGGAAGAAAACTGGGAGAAAAAAAAGAAGAAGAAGAAAAAATACTGGCCATGGAATAATTGGGAATGTTTACAGAAATTTTAGGGAAAATCTTAGGTTGGAATTTTTTTCTCTTGTCTAGATTAGATAAAAAATTATCTCTAGGTGATTAGATCTTTTTCCAATGCTTCAGTTTCCATGTTCACCACCTTGGTCTGAAGCCCAGGTTTTGAATAATTACCTGGGCCTGATTTCTGTATCCTTATTAGACACGTGTGATTTCATCAAAAAATAAGCTATATTTCTGATATTTAATTATGCAAAAATATAGGAAGTCATATAAAAGTCTTAATGACAAACATCCCATATCGTCTCTTGTCTGAAAGTTATTTTCTGGCTTAAGCATCACTTGTTTTGTACAGAAATCTGGTATATTTTAGGACCCATTGTTCTGGTTGCTGTGAATCCTTGGCTAAAGATGAAGTCAGAAAGGCGCCTGCAGACAATGGAGAAATTGCCTGCTTCAGAGGGATTTGTCTATGCTAACACAAACACTGAGGGGAATTTTGAATTAATAACATAGTTTAAGTCTAGCTTTCTTTCCTCCTCAGAAGCAGCGTACATTTCCTCTAATAAGGACATGGATGTAAGGAACTTGCTAATGAAACCCAATGTACCCTGCAATGTATTATTGAAAATTGCCAACATCTTTGTGTATTATGTCTGGACATTTTTGATAAACAATGCCAATTTTTAGTCAAGTTGGAGGGAAATACAAATTTCTTCTGGTAAATGAAACTCTATACGATGTTTTAAAGTGGCATCTTAGCTAGATCTGCTGAAAACAAACATTTAGGTCTCACAGGCATCTACTGAGTAGACTGAAAGCAACGGCAGCTTACTAACTACTCCCTCTTTTGAACCCAGATTGGATCTAAAGAAGGGCTGTGTTGTTGATGCCATAATCACATGTATTTATAATGTCCTTGCCACCAGTGCCATTGCTCCTGGGAGGCCTTAGCACCACACAGGGTAGGTTTCACATTCTCTCTTCTGAAATCTCATTTGTAAGCAGTCTCCTGTCTGTTATGCTGTCTAAGCTGCTTCTGTTTCCCTGCAGCCTCACACAGGCCCTGTCTGACCCACCATCCGTGATGTGTCCATGGGTACTCATGACTAGAGCAAGCTAACATGCACCATAAGTCACAGGGCATGATTGTAGCTCTTTCCCCTGTCCCCTCCTTTTCATCTATGCCTTTCTCTAACTCCACCACATACCAACCGAACAACGCACCTTGAACAATCTCACACTTGTCTACCAGCTTGCCTTCTTGATCTTGGATGACTCTCAACCACAGTGTGTGCCATTGCCTCTTGGCTGCCATAGAAATGAAGAGGTAAAAACCTGCTCTGACCCTAGATAGGCCATGCCAGTTTTCTCAATGAATTTCTAGTCACATCTAGATTGGAGCACTGAATGCAATTGTCTTAGTTAGGGTTTCCATTGCTGTGAACAGACACCATGACCAAGGCAACTCTTATAAACAACAACATTTAATTGGGGCTGGCTTACTGGTTCTGAGGTTCAGTCCATTATCATCAAGGTGGAAGCATGGTAGCATCCAGGCAAGCATGGCATTGGAGGAGCTGAGAGTTCTATACTTGATCCAAAGGCAGGCAGGAGAAGACTGTCTCCCATGTGGCTAGGAGGAGGGTCTCAAAGCCCACTCCCACAGTGACACACTTCCTCCAACAAGGCCACACCTCCTCCAACCTACTCCAACAAGGCCACACCTCCTCCAACAAGGCCACACCTCCTCCAACCTATCCAACAAGGCCACACCTCCTCCAACAAGGCTGCACCTCCTAATAGTGCCAAGCCTTGCACCAAGCATATTCAAACCACCTCAGCAATGGACCATTTCTTGTCTCTCTAGTGTTGCCATTGCTCAGTCTTCAGAGAAAACTACTGTATCTCTTATCTGAAACTTATTTAATAATGCTATTTCTGTTCAGTTTTTTCAGCCTTGTCTTCGGTCATACCTTGCAAGACCATGCTAGCAATATGTTCCCATCTCCCTGTACGTAGCTCTCTTGTGAAAACTGCACAACTGTCCTTTTTAATGTGTATTATATGCATGAGTACCGTGTGTGCACAGGTGGTCTCTGAAGTCTTGGTTATTGGATCCCCAGGATCACTGACTCTGGCTGTTGTTGTCAGCCACACCTATTGTGATTTCTCTTGTCTCTTTGCTGTGTCTCCATTGTGATGACCACACCTCTAATAGTGTTCTATACCTGCTTTCAGCCTTTCTGTCTTGACTCTCTTGCTTTATTTTTAATTCTTAGTGGCATTGTTTCTTATGCCTTTGTCACGTTTTAATAGAATTCTTGCCATATCAATTCTTCTGGAAACAGGGTCTGTATAGAGTGTAATAAATGGCATGTTAGACCGATTTGGAGAGCAGCCATAGGCATGGGACTGAGAAAAGACAGAGAGAATAGGTGTTCTGGAGAGAGTCATGTGAGAAACATAACCTCTGTTAACCTTAGGATCAGCAGGAAAGAATCCTGGGAATAACTAACCCTCAGCATCTCTCTTCCTGCCTTCCCAACACCTGTTGATAACTTTGCCAAAACCCAACCACCAGGAGAGTGAAGGCTGCCAGTGCTGCCTCCAAAGGGCTGCCCTTCAGAACCAGCATGCCCGGGGATGCAGCCTCCTGCATCTGGCATTTTAAGCTTCTCTTCACAAGTCTCATTCTATGTAGGTATAGTTCTTGCAGGCCCTGACTACCTGCCCCTCCCATAACTCTGACTTCTGACCTGTGCCTTCTCCATCTTAAGCAAGACCTGGACACCAAACTTTGTGTCTCTACAACATGTTTTAATTTGGCTATTTTGTAGGACTTCGATTTACTGTGATCACAATGGAGTTTTGTATGCTCCGACTTTAGCAGCAAAACCAACCGCACTGAGCAAGCCTGAACCTTATTTCTTACCCTGCATTCCTTGCCTAGAAACAACACACACACCAATTTTGTCTTGTGTTTTTATTTATTTGTATGCAAACAATTACTCAACAGGCCTGGTTTTCAGAGGCTGTTGTCTTGTAACTTTCCTTCCCACATGTTCCCCTCTGTAGAGGAAACCACATTCGCTAAGTTTGCAAGCTTTTACAGTGTTTATTGTTATTTAAAGTCTTAAACAAATAGCTTTATTATTTATGGGAGAATGTTATTAATCATAAACTTTTTATACACTTGTACAAAAATTTATTAGAATTAGAAATTTCAGAAAACAAATATTCATGCCTATACCAATATATATATATTGAATAATAAAACAGCCCCTTTATATTTTTAAACTGAACAAATTTATATCCAATAGCATGCTTATTGAAAACAATGAAATATTTCATTTATTTAAACTATATCAAGAAAATACATAATAGAGTGTAACTTGTAGCATAAATGTCGGCTAGCAAATTCTTTTCTATTACCTTCATTATGATTTATTTTATAACCATAAAAGTCTAGGATTTTAAATCATTACTAAATGCAGAAATATTGAGTTTATGTATAGCAATTCTGAAAAATAAAAATTCCACGAATAGTGACTCTCTTCTTTAGTATTTCATTTGTACTATGGATCCATCATTGGGAGACAGAGTGGCCCTTGGCTGTTACACAGTTCAGAAGAATCTCTCATTGTCACAATCACAGATGTAAATAGCTCAGTCTCCTTATAGACTATGGCTTTTAAGAAGACTAAACTCAAACCCAAATCCTTATACACAACATATACCAATCTCAACAAAGCTGTACCCAACTCTCTGCAGGGCACCATAGCAAAAGGAATAATTCACAATCTTCACGTTTTACTGTTGGTAACATGTAAGACTCAAATGCATGCGCGTGTGTGTGTCTGTCTGTCTGCGTCTGTGTGTTCCTTATGTAAGCTATTGGAATTAGAAAGATAACTATGTAAGATACTCACTGTTATGTTTCTTAGTTTAGATGTTTTAGAAATCATTCTCATGATACATCAGCTACTAGCCACTCTTGTATCTGTTTCCATTTTGCTGATTACCCATGTAGATGGCAATATGGATTGTGCATGCAGATGGCGCATGTGGATGGTACATGTAGATGGTACATACAGATAGTGCATGCGGATAGTGTATTCATTATGTATACATTGTGTCATAGTGTACAATGTGTTTGTTCCACATTCCTCACACTAATTTCTGTGCATTTAATTCATACTGGGAAAATTTGAAATTGTAGCTTACTACTGTACAGTTTTCTCATATCATGTGAGAACTGCATAAGATTACTCCAGTACCTTTGGTTTACTGGTTGTACTGGCAGGTTTTGTGTCAACTTGACACAAGCTATCACAGAGAAAAGAGTTTCAGTTGAGAAAATACCTCCATAAGATCCAGCTGTAAGACAATTTCTCAATTAGTGATCAAGGGGGGAGGGCCTCTTGTGGGTGGTACCATCTGTGGGCTGGTAGTCTTGGGTTCTATAAGAAAGCAAACTGAGCAAGCCAGGAGAAGCAAGCAGCCAGTAAGAAACATCCCTCCATGGCCTCTGCATCAGCCCCTGCTTCCTGTCCTGCTTGAATTTCAGTCCTGGCTTCCTTTGGTGATGAACAGCAGTGTGGAAGTGTAAGCTCAATAAACCCTTTCCTCCCCAACTTGCTTCTTGGTCAGGATGTTTGTTTAGGACTAGAAACCCCAGCTAAGACACTGGTTATTGAATATTTACTTGCAAAGATCTTATCCTTACATTATGCATTACTATAATGTCTTAACTTTTCTAGAAGGTTTTTGGTTGTGCTCCACAGGATTGTCAGATTGTAATAATGATCCCTTTGTCATTAATAATCTCCATTTATTATTGGTGTTTGTTTAGTCTGTAGCCCAGGCTGGTCTTAAACTTGCAATCTTCCTGCTTCAGTCTTCCCCATACTGGAATTCCAGATATGTTCTACCGTGCCCAGCAACTGTTGTCTTTGTAAACCTTATCACCACACTGCACATGCTTTCTGTTCACAGTAATCTTCTTTTACACATATTGCTTGTGTCTTTCTTGAGTTGGTAAGTATCCAGATAGATCTACAGTGGAAATCTAGTATTTCAAGACTAATAAGGAGTGTGTAGTGAAACAGTTTCCTCCACAAGGGCTAGTGTTCTGCAGGGAACATAATGATGGTGGTGATGATGATGGTGGTGGTGATGGTGATGATAGTAATGGTGGTGGTGATGGTGCATTGATGGTGGTGGTGGTGGTGACGATGATGGTGGTGATGGTGATGGTGGAGATGACTGTGGTGGCAGTTTGCTGAATAATTGTGAAAAGACATGCTCTCCAAGTTAACAGTGCATATTCTATGTTTGCCATCTTACTTCATTTACTGCCTCAGGGCCTCAAACTTAAAAACTGTACAGCAGAGGTGATGAAAATATTTATGCTAGCTATAATCATAAGCTGATTTTGTGGTTACTTATCCTCACACAACTTATGAAAGAGTTTTTGTTTTTATTCATAGCATACTACCCATAGTTGTGGAGCCACAGGGCACCTAATGTGGCTGTTACCATTCCTAGAGATGAAATATTTAAAGTTTTATTTTTTTAACAAGAGTTAAAACCCTTGGAATTCTATTACAAATTTGGGCATTTTTATTCCTGGTGGGAATTTTATGGAGAAAGCATAGCCTATGGGAGAACGGATCATATTTGTTACAACTCTAGTCATAGAGCTGGAGAAATGGAAACGTATACAGATGTTATTTGTCGCGAGTGGGAGCATGTGGGGATGAACGGCCTCTGTATCCAGCTGGGTTTCTCTCCAGCTCCATCTTATAAATGAGAGCAGGCATATGACTAAAAACTTATTCTTGATTGCTCTAGATAAAACTGTGGGTTAAAAGGCAAACATATCCAAGAACCACTCCGTTACCATGGCCCTAAATTACAGAAGCACTGAAAAAAAAAAATCTCAAAAGTACACTCAACAAATACCATAGGATTTCTGTCTCCATCTTCATCCATACTGGACTAAGAGTTTTGTTAGAGAATGAAATACCTGCCAGCTTAAGAAACATGATCAATGTAAGCATAGGAAATGTAAAGAAGTTTAGAGTAGCTGTAGTAGACACCATTGATTTTCAGGTTAGACCTAAAAGTTTCCCCATGACTTGGTGGGGGATGATGAAGTACTTGCTTTGTATACACAAGGACTGAGCTCTGATCCCCAGCAATGCATGACACCCAATGGTAATCCCAGCACTAGGAGGCACATAGAGGGGATCCCTGTGGCTCACTGGTCAGCCACTCTAGCCCATCAGTGAGCTCATTGGTGAGAAAAAAGGTGAAGAACAATAGAGAGGAAAGCACCAGACCACCCACCCCTGCACACATGCACACACACATGCATGCATACACACATATACACACAGGTACACACATGAATACACACATGCACACACACATACACACATATACGTATACACAGATGCACACATGCACATGCACATGCGCACACACATGAACACACACATACACACATGTACACATATACATATATACACATGCACACACACATGCATACATCCAACACATATACACACATGCACACATATGAATGCATACATGCACACACATATACACAGATGCACACACACATGTGCACACACATGAATACACACATAACACATGCACACACACATGCACATATACATGTGCACATACACATTTTCTGTAATACTTATCAGAATGTTAGGCATGAAAAAGAAGGGAGATAGAAGTGTATAATTTTTAAAATCATGGGTAAATTCGGAAAAACAGATCAGGGAAACAGATTGAGATAACTCACCCAGAGTGAACACAGGAAGTGGATTGTGCATTTTACCTGAGTGAAAGCAAGGGTTTCAAAGTCACAGTGGGATGGAAATGGCAGGTCCACTATGTGTTTCTTACTTAGCTTCGTATGTAAATTGTAGCTAGTGACATATGAGGATAAAATTCTTTTAAGTGCATATATGTGATGGTTTTGTTCCTTCAGTTTTTTCCCTCCATCCATTCCTAGGTAAAGATAATCTGGTCCACTGCCTAGCTCTGTTTAGTGTAGGAAAGCATTCATTCTTCTGGGCTGCATCTCTGCATTATTCAGTATTATCTTATTCTCATCATGAAAGTGTAAGCTTGTGTGTGTGTGTGTTTCAAATGTGTCTGATATACATTATGTTTGCAGATCCAGAGAGCCTCACAGTTCATTTTCTTGCATGTTCCTCTCAGTAAAACATATCATTTTCTGGGTGTGTAATATAATCTGGCAAACTTTTACCTTCTCAGAAGCTCTGCAAATAATTTGTGAAAACAATATTTTATGGACTTTACACTATATATAATACATGTCGTATGTCGCAAAAAATAAGGAGTACCATACCTTGCCATACATTGTTGCACTTGGATGCCACTGGTGTTCTGTAAAGGTGTGATCCAGCATTCTGCCTGTAATGGAACAGACACCCAGCCTGCCACTGTTCTGAAAGCCTGAATGGCATTCTTTAATAAAGCTCAGAGCCGACCTCACAGGCAGCACGATAAACTGTAGTCTCATTAGCACCAGTAGCTCTGAGTAATAGATCCCTGGATAACATACTAAAATTCAGTTCTTTGTCCCCTAATAAAATCTAAGGATACAGCTTCAACTTAATGAATTTTGAGTCATCTAAAGTATGCATTAAATGGAAGCTGGACCCAATATTGTAAAGAGTATACTTAAATAAGTTAGAATCACTATGTGTTGATAATTTATAGAAGCAGCTGAATAGATTTGAAGGCTTTGAATAAATATATTCAAAGCCTGTTCAACTGGAAATTAATATTTAAAAATCATTTGGCAGGTAAAACAAGTATAGAAATTATTTGTGATAATAAAATTATTGTGACTGGACTTTAAAATATTTTTAAATTAAAATATTTTATCTCCCATCTACCATGGTTACCATCTTATATGTTGTTCAGACAACGGGGTTGAGCCCTTACAATATATGAATGACAGCACAGGTGAACTCACTGGACTGAGGGGAAGCCTCAGGGTGGGCTTTGAGCAGGAGATCATTAGAACCAGCAGAAAGACAGAGTCTTCTCAGATAGTAATAAGCTAATCTCTACTAATTTTTTTAACATGGTGATTTAGCCTCTAACTATGCAAAGCATTAGCTATTGATAACTCCTGGATACCAAGCTAGTACCCATGGAAGTGTTAATGTTTGACAACAGTAATATAAGGCAATGCTTGATTAGTGATCTGACCTCTGGCTTCAAGTCCAGAGAAGTGGGAGCAAGGAGAACCTGTGTTTGCTTTATAACATCTCATCATTTTGGGAAAATCATACATATGAGAACCATGATGCTAGAAACAATTTGGTTTTCACGATGCCCATTTGCTTTTCAGAGAGATTCTGTAAATATCCGTCAGTGCCAATTGCCTCTAATAACTTGACCATCTGGTTAGAATTTTTATAATTGGATTTTCTCTAGAGAGAGATAGAGATCTAAAATGATGAAAACATCTTTCGGAAAGATGTTATGGGTTCAAAATTTTTACTGTGTATCTCGAGTTTGGATGATGCCCTCAGGGAGGGGAGCATCACATCGATGTGTTAGGAAGGGTTCCTTCATATGTATGTATGTCCAGCTTGGGAAATGACAATCGAGGGTGCTTAATGGGTACAAGAAAATGTTGAACTGAGCATAAAAGCATTGCATCTGCTGTCAAAGATACTTTGAAACTTGTGTTATTTTTTTAGACCCAGTTGTTTAAAAGGTAAATTATAAAAGTCCAATTCCTCAAGGCAAAGTCCTAAGCTTGCTTGGGCTGTCTTGTGTATTCTGTCTTGACCTCCCTGGTGCAGAGCATGGGAGAAACCTAGCCTAAACAATGACTGACGTTACCTGGATTTAGCACTGAGATGTGGTTGGGTTTCCCTGAGCAAAAAGGTTTGGGTATTTGGTTTGTTGATCCTTTGCAAGCCTTCAGCCCTCAGTGTCTATTGAGTCTTTTGCCCATAATTTGATTGGATTTTTTGGTCACCTTTAGTGTGATTAATATGCTATTATGAACGTTTACAAATGACTGGGCTTACCTTTCCTTTTTCTTACTGATTATTTTGAGAAACTAGAGTTTCTGATTATAGAGATACTGAATATTTAAATTTTTTCTTGAATGGTAATTGAATGTGTCTGAAAAATCCCTAAATATCCCAGCATCACAGAAGTTTTATCTGATTCTTAAATTTTTGTCTTTGGTGTTACAGTTTTAGCTTTGGCATCTATGATCCACTTCAGGTTCACATATATGTGGACTTTAAGGTCAATTTAACTTGTATGTGGCATACAGTCTGTATCGATTTAGTTTTCTTTTAAGTGTGGCTGTCAAAATAGCTGCTCTTTCTCCATCAAATACTCCTTAACATATTATTTTAAAAATAATTGTGTATGTGTGTGTCCATTATGTTCAATGTTCTGTTACTGAACTAGAAGTAAGATATGAAACCTTCAACTTTGCCATTCTTTTCAAAATTATTCAGCTCATGCTGCACCATTTTGCTTTCTAAACAACCTCATCGTGAGCTTCTCAGTGATACTGAAGGAAACCCTTATGTCTTTTGCCTTTGTTATGTAGTTTTGTGACAAAGTTGTCCCTACATAGGTCAGGCTACCCTGGAACTTGCTATGGAGGCAGGCTGACCTCAAAGTCGCTACTTTGCTGCCTCAGCTTTCCAAGGGCTGGCCTCCTGTTTTCGGTGAGATTTGCTAAATTAATAGAGCATTATGGGAAAAGTAACATCTACAAAACTCCTGGTTTTGTAGTCTTCTGGGCATAATTATGCTCTCTATTAAGGTGGGCCATACTGAATTGCCTTAGCAATGTTTTGAGAGCATGGAGGTCTCTCTTTGCTATGTTCTTACATGCTTTGCTAAGAGGGCCTTTGGGCAGTGGGGGGAGGGTATGACATGACATACAAGGTCTTGCAGTTTAGCTCAGGCTGGCCTGAAACTCTCATTCTTCCTGCTTCCACTGCCTGAATTCTAGAGCTCTATACCACCATATCTGTGCCTTTCATTTTAAAAGAAATGCTATTCTAGATAGGTTGATCAATTATGTTCACAGTCTGTTGTCAGAATTTAGGAACACATTATTTTATGTCGCTCTTTAATCGTGAACTATTGCTAAATTCTTATGTTTCTCATCAATCTTATATTTTCTATCAGAAAAATATCATCATGTGTGAATAATGCAACTTTATTATTTTGCCTTGATGCTGTTTGTTTGTGTGTGAAGCACACAAAATATAATATTTAATATTGTACTAGCTGTTGGTTCCTGATGTCCTCCTCTCCTTGTTGAGCTAAGGAAGCTCATTCTCTGCCTGCAAGTCAAGAAATCTGTCAGAGTGCACGAAACTTCATGGTACACGTTTTCTTTTAATGTTGATGACCATGTGATTCTCCTGCTTTGTTCTACTGTGTAGTGACTGAGCATGATCACTGTGAGGACCTCATCTTGCTTGTTCTCCACACCCTTCCTCTCCAACACTCCTCTGAAGAGTTATCATCTGTCAGCATTTTCCTCCAGCCTAAAATGCTTCATTTCAGATATCTTGTACCAAATCTCTATAGCTTATTACTTTTCTGTTTTTAATTGTTGTTTCATTGTTTCCATCTTCAAAGGGTTTTAATGTAGAATGTTAAATTCTGAGTTGGCAGATCTTTCCATTGCCTTCTGGTGTGAAGTTGGCCAACTGTCTGGTCCTTCTCTGACTTTCATAACCCTTATTTCCTTCATATTTGTTGAGCTTGAGTTTTCCCATTCTTTTGAAATTCATAAAGTGGTGTTTTGAGCCAAAGTAGAGAGGATTTTACCCATATTCCCTGGGTTGGCTCTGTTGTGATTATTTTCTCAATCTTTCTCTCAGTCCTTTCCTTCAGTGGCTTAGACTTGATCTTATCTGGCAAGCCCCCAGGGCAGTATTCATCATGTAAGCCCTGTACTATCTGTTCCTCAGGTTGTACTTTCTGTGTACCTTAGTTCACTGCTATTTGGCCTCTTTCCTGCCTCTTCTCATATGCTGTTCATTTTGCAACACTTTGACCTCAAAGATTTTGCATTGAGTTCTCAAACTTTCTCCTGCTTCATCTGTATACTTCCTAGGCTTAGATTCTCTGTCTGTGTGTTCATTAAGACTACTTTTCTTGAAAATGTTTTTACAGGTACGTTAAAGTTCTTGTCTGTTAATTGCAAGACCTGGGTCATTCTAGTTTGAGTCTACTGGATGCTTCTTTAAATTCTGATCACCGTCTATGTTAATCTGTTTACATGTGAACATAAACGTGTATGCATAATTGCTATGCATTCTGGATTCCAGAAGTGATCAGGTGTACAGTGGTTATTCTTTAAAACGAAGGCATTGTCAGGCAGCTAGTTATTTGTAATTCTTTCACATGTTGGCTCTTGGCTTTAGCCTGTTCATGGGGTTGGTCTGGAGTAGCGTTCTTGACTTCTCTTTTCAAGTACTGTGGTTTCAGTGGCTCAGTCCAATCATGAAGATGTGATTAAAGACTGTTCCACTGGTCTCTGCACTCACAGCAACATGTGACCTCTCGTGTTTTTGTTTCCCATGGGCTTTGCATGGCGTCTTGACTTCTCAAACTACAAGTATGTAGTCTCACGTTTGGCCAAGGTCTTGTCAGCATCCCCTGAAGATTTTCTATTTTTATGGCTGTTTCTTTTCCCCCATTGTGCCTTTCAACTTCCTGATGCTTTTTCAACATTGAACTGCTGCCAGTGTGTCCTCAGCAGAGGATGACTGCTGTGCTAAATTTTACTCTGACTTAGATTATAAGTAGGGAAATTTCTCCAAGAAGATATTAAGGGCTCATCTGAAACACCTTCCTTTACTTGGGGATTCCATTTTTAGTATGGCTGTGGCACTTGGGAGGCTATAATATTGATGTGGTGTTCAAGGCCAGCCTGGGATGTGTAGAGCGGTCAAGGTCATCCTGTGTATACTAAGACTCTATCCCAGAAACCAAAAATAACTATATAGTAAGTGCAACACATCAAAACCCAGTTGTTGTCTGTACTTTGTCCATCTGTGTAGTTTTTGCATGAAAGGTCACTCTGTAATGGCCAGAAGGCCAGGTCTGGTAGAAATGCAGTCTTCTAAGCTAGGAAGATGACTAGGTGATAAACTGACTGCCACAAAATCATGAGGACTTGAGTTCAATCCTCAACACCTTCATGAAAAGCCAAGACCGGAATTATGTGTCTTCAGTATTTCTATGGTATTTCTATGACTGTGACATGATGCTCGTGGTGTTTACAGGGCAGTCACTGAGGATAAGAAGTATCCCTGGTCACTACTTTAGAATCTTCTTAGCTGAGAAAACACATCAGCCTTACTTGTCTCCGTTTTAACCAACATCTGATAAAATTTCATTTTCCCACTTCTTTAATTTATCTGAAAATGTGTTCCAGGAGCCTTTTTTGGCTTTGTTAGAAAGCTCTATGACTGCATGTTTAAGATGTTTTCTTTTTTTTCCAGCTGCAAGGTGTGATACATGCCATTTCGATTTCAGCATCAGATATTTGTTTTCAAATATTTTAATGAAGACGGAGCGGTGTAGTAATCGTAAAACAGTAATTCCTCAATACCCTTTTTTAACAGATTCATTTCGATGGCTGGGACCATAAGTACGACTATTGGTTGGATGCCGACAGTGAGGACATCCACCCCATAGGGTGGTGTGATGTGACAGGGCATCCGCTGGAAGTGCCATATGGTGAGCAATTTGGTTTTTGTTGTTGCTTAGAAGTGTTTAGCTTGGATTCCACTCTTAATGTTGCTTATTTATGTCATTATATTCATGTGAACATGGGGTAACAGATAGGTGAATTAATTAATCAGCATTCTAGCTGCTTTGGAAGCCAGTTATTCACAATTAAGCCTCAAAGGACAAGCTTCGATAGATGAGCTGCAATAGTCACTAATAAATAATTCTCGTGTTTTCTTTTCTACAATTTGGCTTGAAGAGCTGAGCCAGAATTTCTAAACCCATCTAGATTTTGGTCATTAAAGTTTGATCAGTTCTTTAAGTAACCCATGATAATTTTATCTTATAGAACAAATTATAAAATTTTCAAAAAATATTAAATATTCAAAACTTCAGCAATTTTAAAAATAAAACTGAAGGAGCGTTCTATTTTACTGGAACCTGCATCATTTCTGCCTTTGTAGCTACTTAGAGCTAAGGAGGAAATTAAGCACTCTAAATTCTAATGAGCCTCTGACTGGAATACCCTATTTTGTCTGAGGGAGTCCTCTGACCTGATTAGGCTGGCATGGCTAATCACCAGTTCCAGACCTTCTTTTTGACAAAGTGCTCTATTCTCCTGTTTGTTTTCTTCCCCTTGCTGACTCTCCTTCCATCTCTCAGCTTCTTAAGGGAAGCCTGAATGTTAATAGGGCATCTGATGCTGGGATGCTAATAGAGAGGGCATCTGATGGTGATGCTGCCCAGTGCCTAGTGATGATGGTGCTTGTCCCTGAGAATTCAAAGCCTCACCACATTCGTGACAATGTACTACATTTTGTTGAAGCAAAATTGACATTTTGTCAACCCCGGACTTAAGACCCTAAGTGTTTTCCATGATGCTAGGCTCTCAAATTCAACAAAATCATTAGGATGCCTGTCCAGGAGACTTATCTGTAAGCCAATACTCTACAAAGGTGGAACTGAGGGAGACTGGTCAGCAACCTGTAGAGGTTTCAGGCCGGGGAAAAGTGTCAGCATTTCTATGCTGTATGCTGATCCATCATGTGTGTGTGTGTGTGTGTGCACGTGCAAGTGTGTATGTGCATGAGTATATGTTGTATTATGTGAGTATGTGTGTATGTTTGTACATGTGTGTATGTGCTGAGTGTGTGTATATGCATGTGTGTGTATGTGCATGTGTGTGCATGTGCATAAGTGTATGTCATATGTATGTGAGTATGTGTGTATGTATGTGCAAGTGTGTGTATGTGTATGAGTGTATGTTTGTGTATGTGCATATGTGTGTATGTGCAAGACTGTGTATATGTATGTGACTGTGCGTGTATATGTGAGTGTGGGTATGTGCATAAGCGTGTGTGTATGTGTACATGTGTAACATGTTTGGTGCATGTTGTGCCCACACGTGTATGCATGCATGTATGTGTGCTTGAGTGCATGGATGCATGTGAGTGTACAGGTATAGGTGCCTGTGCATTTGGAGACTAGAGAAGAACATTGTGTGTCTTCTATATGGCTGCTGCCTTATGTCTTGAGATGAGGTCTCACCTTTGGATTTCAGCTAGACTGGCTGGCCACTGAGATGTCCTACTCTACCTCAGTTTCTCAGTGCAACCATGCCCAGCTTTTTAGAAAGCAGAGGCTAGGGATTTGAACTCAGGCCCTCATATTGTGCAGGATGGGCTATTACCCACTGAGCCATCTGTCCTGTCTCAGATCCTGTTTCTCATTCTCTCTTAACTGCACACCCCAGCATGCCAGGATGTAGGTTCTCATGTTAATTGACATGACACGCCTCACTCCAGCACCCACTTTTCAGACAGTGATGTTCTTATCTAAAGAGGACTTCAGCCTGGAAAGGGGTAGACCAGCATCACCAGTATAAGGGGAGCTCTCTCTACTCCAGCTCGCCTGCCTCACTCTCCTTTGGCAAGCTACCCTGAAGCTTCTATATCTGAGTCTGCACCAAACTGTGACTCCAGCTAAGGCCACACCTTGATCTTCCATTGATGTCCCTCCCTGTCTCTTGTCTCTCTCTTGGAGCTCTGTCATGGTTTCATAAGATACTCAGAATCTGGTCTGTTCTCTGGAAGTTCAAATTCTAGATGAAACAGCCTGGTTATTACACATGTGGAGTCACAATGTTCAAATAGAAATTAAATACTCTGCTTCTCTTCTATATGCCTCCTTGTGCCTTGGTTTCCTCATCCATAAGGCAGACAACAGATTTTTAAAGATAAATTTATAAGTGTGAAAGGAGATTAATATATGTGTACCAGTTCAAAAACTCCCGGCTTATATTGGATGCTATCTGCTGTCAGAAAATACAACATTCCTCAGATTTTCATTTTTATATAAGACTGTAAATTATCAAAGCTTTAAAATTTGAAAATAAGCAAAAATTAACACGATGAGAGTTTTTCTAAGTAATTTTAGTTTGTTTCCAAGAAAAGCACACTTATGTGTGTTGCTGGCAATTTTACATGATTGTATTTTTTTTCTTGTACTCAGCTGATTTGAATCTCTAGAATTTGGGAGAAGGACCTAGTGCAATTGGCTATCTTTCCTTGCTGAAGATTTTCTATTATTTGTTACAGATTTTTACATTAATAATTATTGATTTAATATGAATAACTTTTTTGCTATTCTTAAGGTCAGCATCAGAAATATTTATTGATTTTTGATATGAATGTTAAGCCCTGCTCGTGATCTGGTTCAATAGGTACCACCCATGTTGAGCCTGCTATAAAAACACCTGCTGATGTTTACAGCTCTCTTTACCACCATGTTGAGCCTGCTGTAAAAACACCTGCTGATGTCTACAGCTCTCTTTCACCTTTCTCTCTTTCCATTCCTACTCCAAGTACAATTCTGTTCTTTTAGATCAAATTCTTTTCTACTAGAAAACAGAAACACATAGTTGGTCTATTTCCTGCAACAAGAGAAGCATGAGGCTCATTGCTTGTGTTGTTCATTACACAGCATGGCATTGCTTGTGTCAATGAGCTCACGGCTGGCTATTCCCATTTCTTTTTGGAAGTAGATGGTGTGGATCCTCATGCCTTCAGTCTCGGTGGCCCAGGATCTTCTAGGCTTTGAACTTCTTTGTATTAAACCAGCCCTTCTCTCAATGTCATGCCTTTACTTGGCACATTGTCCTCCTGACATCCTCACTTCTACCACATGGGCTCACTGAATGCATCAGAAGAGTCTGAAGACAACATATCTCCTTTCTCTGCCTGTTCTCGGCATACAGCTTCCTGTCCAGAGACAACCGAGGCTGGTGCAAAGTGGCTGTGTGGTAAGAAGCAGCAGCTCTTGATCTTCCGTTTATATTCCTAAGTAGTTCATACAAACAACCCTACTAAGTCACGTTTTGTTTCCTGAATGGTTCATCTATGTATTTATATAATTCAAACCGTATCTTTCTCCCTCTAGGTATCTGGTATCCTTAACAATCAGATCAAAATAAATTTATTTCATAAATTAAAAACTAAAACCGTACATAGAATCATTGTGAACAGATAAGTCATCTAACATTAATTTTGAGATATTATAGTGACATTTCTACTTTAAGATAATTTTTTAAGACTGAGTCTCACTATGTTGTTTTGGCTGGACTGGAACTCTCTAAGTATATTAGGCTGGACTTGAACTCACAGAGATCCTCCCATGAGGATTAAAGACCTGTGACACCACAAGTGGCCCAGATAATTTTTACATCCTACAATTTTATTTGTGTGACTCAACAATTATCTTCTGTACCTTATGATATGTGGTATGCATCCTGCTTTTATTGATCAAACCTTGCAAACACTTTTAAAAGTTTAAACTTGGTGAAAATCTTAGACATCATATAATTTATCTTCTTAAGAAATTTGAACTTGACTTGAATGTCACCTACTTTATTAGTTTAAGCTTGTGAAGTTTGAAAAGATTCAAAATCAAGTAGCTTACCAGCAATATTAGGTAAAAATAAGAACAGTCAGATGAAAATATGTTTTGAACTATTTTTAGCCTGCTATTCTCATTGTTTTCCTCCTATGAATACAGTTTTCCTTACAACTGTTTGCTTAGTATTACAATAAATAGCCAAGGAGCAAGGAAGAAGACGAGCACTTCATATATGCTACATGATACACACACACACTCACACACACACGCACACATTCACACACATGTGCACAGACACACAAATGCACACACATACACACACACACAATAAAACGTGTATATATGCACGTTTTATTTTCAGTGAGCTGAGATTTTGTCTGAAACAGCTGTTCTTTCTAGACGACTTGGATAATAATGAAGAAAGCTGCGTAGCAGCCTCCTTATGGTGAATATTAAATGAGCTGCTGATGGGAGATTGAGAGCCATGCTGCTGGGTGGGAGCAGTAAAGACCTGTAGGAAGTCGCACAGCTGAGTTCAGAAGTAGACAGCTGTAGGAAAGACAAACTCTCAAGAGGGAAACTGACCAAGCATAAACCAAATTCAAGCTCCCCAGTCCTGATACATATTTTATGAGAATTTATTAGAATGTTAGAACTTTCTAAATAAATGATAGTCCCCTTTGTTTTTATTTTGCTAGTGTCATTTAATCTCATTGAAGAAAGTGAGCTGAGGCAGAGCCCATGCTGGCTCCACTCTGACTCTCGTGTTCCTTGCAAGGGTCCCAGATATCTTTTATACCAGTGGGTGGCCATGCCACAGGTGTAGGCCCTGTCAGTCACAGATGCTGCTGCCTCCCCCAGTCAGGAGTTGGATCAGCAATGCAACGGGTAGTCCTTTAAGAGTAACCCCACACCATACAGTCATTTGGGAAGCTGAGTCATAAATGTCCATCCCATCTTGACAGGAGCGATTGCAAATGTTAGATCTACCCCTGGACTGTCCTTCCCAGTGTCCTGCATGGACTGCTTGGAACCCATGTCTATGTCTCCTTCCAGACTCTGACTTTCCCCAGCTTTTCACCTGGTTGACTACTGTGTAGTATTAATTCACTTTTTCCCCCTCAAGCTAAAGATATTCTGCTGGCAGTGTTCAGCCTAAAGTCACATAACACTTCTATATCTTCCAAAAGAGTGGTTCACAGAGGATCCAGGGGCACCCAGGATTGACTTCTTTTATTTATTAGGGGTGTGTGTGTGTGTGTGTGTGTGTCTGTAGCTGTGTGTCTGTAGGTGTTCATCAAATTCCATCTGCCTTGTGTTTTGAGACAGCATCTCTCATTAGCCTGGAACTTACCATGTTTCTTAGGCTGGCTAGGTTGTATGGAATCTTCAGGGATCTACCTGTTTCTACCTCCCCAACTCTGGGGTTTAATCCTTTCCACCATGCTATGGTTTTCTAGCTGGATCCTGGAAACTAAGCTCATGTCCTCATGGTTGTAAGGCAAGCACTTTACCAGCTGAGCCATCTCCTTGACCCTAGGGTTGTCTTTTGGCAGCATTTTAATAGCACTGTTTGGAAGCTGTAACCATAGCCAAGTTTCATACCATAGTTCTTCAAATAAAACTCATTTATATACTACATGGCTGATATTGATACACAGATCATCAGTTCTCTTGCAAAAGGGTGTGTTCAACATTCCTTGTGTTAGAAATCAACCAGTTTTAGAAACAAGATGGCAGACGTCAGGGATAGACGTCAGTGATGCCTTGGGTTTAGATTTCTGACTGATGTTGAGCAGGCTAATTTACCTCTGGGCCTTGAAGTAAGGGGAGAATAACTATAGAGCTTCAGCTTCCCAGCTGCCTGTTGACCAGCAAGAAGCGAGTTACATGGAAGACACAGGTGCTTCCCAGGACTCTTCACTATTTCCTATTGGCCAAGAATATTAATAAGATGTGTCTTCCTCCTACATGCCTGTTAAAATTGTACTGTTCCGAAAGCACTTGCTGGTCATTGAGTGTCTATTGATTACCATTGAGGACCTCAAAGCGTTTAAAATTGATTATTGATTCAGGAATATGATGAGCAAGTGCTATAAACCTAACTTTAGTACCTTTTAAGTATGAATCAGAGTACATTATGAATGTCAAGGGTCGAATCAAATCATTCCCACCTATTTGTTCAAATATTCTAGTTGTCAGGTAAAATGGACACAACCAGCCATTACCTAAGGCCTCTCTTCCTCTCTTCATGCTCTGCTCTCTCATGCCTCTGTGTCCTCAGTGTTTTGCATGTGCAAGACAATGACTCTACCATAGATATGTGCCCCTGGCTTCCTTCCCTTCATTGTGATTATGAACCTTCCTTGGGTCTCCTGGTACCCCTTTTCTCAGTCTATGCTTATGGCCCCTTGTCTCTTGTTGAATCTGTTCCTTGGATCTAGTGCTAATCTTAAGTAACTCTTGAGCACTGAGAATGAATCCTTTACAGTCCAGTGTCAGGGAGTATGGCTCATGACCACCTGGAACAGCAGCCCCTTAGGCACTGAACTCCTGCGAACATATACACACACATCAACATACATACAACTTGAAAAAAAAAAAAAGAAACTTATAAAAGAACCCTACAGCAGCAGCAAAGTCCTCTCACAGGAATCAGACTTAGACAGATAAAATATGTGATATGAAACTTCCCTGCAATGCTTTTAAGTCAGAATAAAAACAGACAATAAAAATGTGCTGAGACACGGTTGCTACAAAAAGGTACAGTTGAGCTGGAATAGTTGGTTGCTTTAACTTCACATTGATGTGGGCTACCACCTGCAGCTCTCAGACTTTCTCCTCAGGGGCACAAAAGTTATTTGTTGTGAAATGAATAGACACATACACCATGAGACGATCTGGTGGAACTTGATATGGTGGAGTAGTACGTACTATCCTGATGGTACTATTCCTTCCACGAAGACCCACAGGGAATATTCTGGAGCATTCTTTGTGAGATCCATCACACCTGATAAGGCTTGACTCTTATTCTTTATGTTCCCATATTGGAAAAACCAAAATGAAAACAAAGTTTCTCTCCTAGTGTGAGAATAAAATTACAAAGACATTAGAGAGATTATTGGATCCCTCTTCCTAGAAAATCTCAGTCAACCTACAACAGGTACTTTATCCTTGAGAGTAACCAAAGATATGCATGTAGAATAGAATATTACCAGTTTCTCTGTGCTTGTTCAATCTATTGGTGAGGGAACTGAGTTACTCAGAGATGGATGACTGGCTGTGGTTAGACCATATGTCCTGCCCTGATCTGAACCCTGTATATATTCCTGTATAAACTGGTAAATCTTCTATGGTTTTTCTTCCTCCCTCTGTGCCTCCCTCCCTCATACATACACACAGAGCAGGGGGCAGGTTATTTAGCCAATAAAAGAGTTAGAAGCCAGATCTTACCTGATGGGAGGGTGGGTTTACATCTTCTGGCAATATTAGCAGTGTTGAATGGTAGCCAGCAGCTCTAAGGCTAGTGGCTTGGTCTAGGGAAGGAAATGTCTAAGCTCTTCCCTCCATTGAAGAGAAGCCCCTGGGAAGCCTTTGGGCAACCCTTTGGAGTTAGGCTTCAAGACAGTCCTCCCACAAAGAATGATCCCTAACTGTTCATTCTAGTCCCTGTGTATCTCTCTGTCTGAAGCCTTTGCTCTTGGTCTCAAGCTGCTCACCTATTATGTCTCAGAAACTGTCACCTTCTTCTTGAGGCATATTGTATTTTAAGGAACCCCTCCATGGCCTACATGGCTGTGTTAAAGGGGAAAGATGGCCATAGGCTTATCTGCTCGTCTAACAGCCTGCTGTATATGAATGGAGCCAGACAGGATAATTTTCTAGAGATACAAGGCCACCCCAGAGCCAAATGAAACAGATCACCAATGGAAACAATTTCACCAGGCTCATTTAGGGAGTTCGAGATTATACCAACATGCCCACTTTAGTGCCAGCTCAGAAAGAGGTAAGTGGGACTATGGTGGTGGTGGTGGTGGTGGTGGTGGTGGGTTTGTGTGTGTGTGTGTGTGTGTGTGTGTGTGTGCAGGTTGGTATAGAAGAATATACCTCTGACCCCCTTTTTCTTCCTGCCTTATCTTCTCTGTAGTTTTAGCTTCTTGAACACAAACTACCCCCAGAGCCTTTGGCTGTATTATCTTCTATTTCATTTGCTCTTCTCATAGATTTTTGAGAATTCATTCAGATTTGTCTTCTTAGAGAAGCCTTCCTGATAACACTGTCACATCCTGAGTGGGAGACAGTGGATGTTGTGCCATTGCTTTACCTTGGTCTGGCATCCCCAGATGGATACCTACACCTCATCTAAGAGTGTAGGTAATCACTTGTGACCCAAAGACTTTAGTCTCAGAGTCCATCTTGGGTTCTTACCTGCAATCTTCCTCCCTTTCTTTCCCCTCTCCTCCTCACCTTTATCTTCTTTTATGTAGTCTATATGTGAAGATCTATACTTGTGATCGTCCTGTCTCAATCACCCAAGTGCTAGGATTACCAGACTGTTTCCATATCTTCCTTTGGTGGACATTTTTAGCTGTGGCTATGGAGTTTGTCTAACCAGGCCTCCTAGAAAAGCCAAGGGCCAGAAAGGACATTTTCATGAACAGGAAGCTGGCAGGCAGAAAATTGAGATTTTCTAACTGGTTTTCATGCCTAAATAATTTTGTCATTGTTCTTTCTTTAGCTTCTGTTTGATTTATATTTGGAAGTAATTACTAAGCCAGATTACAAAGCCAATGAAATGAAATATCATTATGAAATAAAAGTGTATACTAGTAGGATACTCACATGCACCACAATGATAGTACATACGGCCTCTGCTGTTTATGTTAAGGACATGGGGAATAGGGCTAATCAGTTTAGCTATTAAACATAAATGAGATCATAGAACATAGCTTGGTAAAAGTTTGGGTTCGTTGCACTACAGACATATACATGGCAGAATGACTTGGAAATAGACCATATGGTTCGGCCCATTGTGCATTCTGTTAAGTGAGATAAAATAGTGACAGTCTGTTAAGAAATAAACAATTGATAAAGCTTTCTATGACAGGGTTTATTATGGGACTTTGGAGAACAGAAACATTTTACTCAATTAGATAAAATTGCTTGGATTATGAAATAGAAGTTAGTCTGGGTACAGTCCTCAAAAGGGACAATAAATTCAGTGATGATTGAGACCATTCCACTAATAATATAAGAAGTGCTAATCTGGCAGGTACCAGCACATTTTCAAATCTGTTCTATTTTAAAGAGAACTGTAGAAGGAACCTTTCTGGAAGTACTTGTTCTTCCAAAACACAGCAAGAAGGTAATCAGCAGCTTTAAGAGTCCCTGAGTACTCATTGACTTAATAGACAATTACAGCATATTGTGCTTTAAAAAGTTAGCTATTTTAGAAGTCCCTAATTACAGATTTACATGATAGACTTATCAAAAAAATATAATACATTTCAAAATGTGCTTACAGCCCTAATGATATTATCTGTCTAAAATGCTCCTTGGTAAAGGGCTTATCTGGTGTCTGCCTTCTGCAAGTGTGATGGCAGACATCATTTTGTTCTACATGAGGTCCTGGGATTCTAGTGCTTCCTCAGAATGGTTTGGCAGAGGACTCCCTCCTACTCCACAGCTAGATGACTCTACTCTCTCCCTGTCTCTGTTAACAGTTGAGAGGCACTGGTGAGCTAGTCTTGGTTATCAGATATACAGACCAGCTCTGTGAGTGTTGCAGAGAGAATAGTTGCCAACTTCTGAAAGTCATGAGGTGGGTGGGAAGACAGGACGGCTCAGCACATTCGCACCATGTCCTAGTTGTGGTTCACCTCTGATCATGGTTTTCCAGGGGTCAAGTATGTAAGCACATACAAGGTTTTTGGTTAGGCAACAGATCTTTCAGAATTCCTCTGAGAGAATTTTAATGTTACTCAAGAGACTATAATACCATCCTGGGGAAAGGAAAGAAGCTTGATCAGGGAGTGTATTCCTATCTGCAAACCTCTATAGGTCCCAATAATGAAAGCCTTATGGGTGGAGCCATTAATTGATGGCTGGTGATGCAACCCAAGGAAGCAGGCTAACATTGGATAGATAGACTCTATATCTCTACTGTACTGACTGCTGTGCTAGAACTTGCAAATTGCCATGAGACATATTTTTTGCCTCAGGAAACTATGGGTTAGGCAGACAATGAGACACTCTCTCTCATGAGTGCACACCCACATTGTCACCCATGTTGACATGGTGTTTCCATGGCTGTCTGATACACAGAGATTTTTGGATGGCTTCTTTGGCTGATGCCTATATTAGTATTTAGTGCTTAGGCAAGAAAACATGTCTTCTCCGTGACTAGAGTGTCTTTTTTTCCCCAATTGGGAAGAAAGGAAAAGGGAGAGGCCAACTCAAGGGCTGCTTTCAGTGCAAGCTTAGTGATGTCTAATCTCCCGCAAAAGCTTTTGTTCATTTGTCTCTTGTAGTATTAAAAAAAAAAAAAAGCTAAATAGTCCTTGACAGCTTATTTTACAAATAAATGTATCCTTAAATGACTCAGCGATAAACATAGAACCAAATATTTTTAATGAACACAGACATTATGTTCTTCACATGGAAGAGAACTGTATAGTGGTGATGGGGTTTCTTCACTCAACATTTTAAGTAAACAAGAATGAAGACGTTGAAATTACACAAACGTAGGATGCAGAGAATGCCAGGGAGAGACAGACTTAGGGAACTGGAAGCTGTGTTACATATTTAGAAACCCTGAGCTTTTGGCTTCCTTTTTTCAAGAATACTTTGATACTCCACAGAAGTGAGAAAGTGAGAAAGTAAAATGCAGAATCTCTTTTTGTTAGCAAAGCTTGTAAGCTCCACATAAGGCTGCTATCATCTGCAGAAGAGAGACTTAGCACATCGGTCTTTGTGTAGTGGCTTTGTGCAGATATCCATCCAGCACTAGCCACTGGATGATATACCCTATGAGACACTCACAGGATTGACATGTTTACAAAATCAGAAGTACTCTGAACAGCCGTAGCCACTCCAGCGTTTCTGATTTGACCCACTAGGCTTGACCCCCAGCAGCCCAGGCTTCTACTGTCTTTCTCTCTCTCACACACATCTGGTGGCATTCTGAAGAGTCTTGATACATTTGCTTGCACTGCAACCTTCTCACAGGTTTTCTATATGCAGTGTTATTTCTGTAAGCACAAACAAGATGAAGGTCATTAAGGCAGTGGTGGGGGTGAAATGCAGCTGCTCATTCTGCACTGTAGACCTTCTCCTACAAGACACCAGTTCCTTAGATACTCCAACTGTTTTTATTGCTGCTTTCCTTTACTGATTTTCTGAACATTAAAAGCAT
This sequence comes from Rhynchomys soricoides, assembly GCA_019843965.1. Lineage (NCBI taxonomy): Eukaryota > Metazoa > Chordata > Mammalia > Rodentia > Muridae > Rhynchomys > Rhynchomys soricoides. Next base: position 3,192,527 of record JADRCH010000066.1, on the reverse strand, counting down.
CCACTGTCCTAACAAATTATAAATAATTTGAATAAAAGAATAAAAGAAATGTGGTTCTGTAAATTTTTATTCTTCAATGTGCAGTTTATGTGTCTAAGATTGACAGAGATACACTCCATCATTGGCTCTGAAGCCTTCGTCCTCATTTTTATTGCAATGCATTTGCTTTGTGATGGAAGTCATTAGGATAGCAGAAGAATCCTTTATGTAACCACCCACCAAATGGTATCGCAATACTGTCAGCTAGGAAAAAAAATCCAGTAAGCTAGCTAAGCGGTGACTACACAGCTTATCCGAGCGTTAGGTTCTAAATTCATCAAGTACTGCAAGAGCAAGTCTAGTCACAATCTGTGGGAGGGAAACATATCTCAGCAAGCCCAACAGAGCAGTCTTCTTCCAATATCAACCTAGACTATGGGCATCATGGAGGACAAGGTGAAGTCATTTGGAGCACTCGGGGGCAGGAAAACAGCATTTTAAACAGTAAATGATGTTTAATTTAAAAGCATTTTAACACATCAGAGGGCCCTACATTCAGGAGACTGCTCATACTTGAGAAGCATGTTGAAACCGAGGAGGAATTATGAAAGTCTCTGACTTCTATGTCCTGGTAGAATCCACTCAAACTTGGACCTACTTAACAGCTAGCTTTCTGCGCCTTGTGGGTACTTCTATATGTTATATATTTACATACAGACAGAGAGACATACATGAATACACATGCAAACAATTGAAAGGGACGTGGTGCTTCCAAACTCACCTTACAAAGCCAGACTCTTCATGATGCTTAAGCCAGACATGGTCACCAACAGAAAAGATATGAATGGGCCAATAGTCCTGTTAAACAAAAACACAAAATTTCCTTGCAAAATACCAAAATCGATGTAATTTGTGAAATGAATAAAAGGCAAGCTCCAGGTGGTTAGGTTGCTAGATACAGAAAAATGCTTTTGATAAAATTCAACATACTTTGATGACAAAAATATTCTAAAAATGAAATGGAGAAGGAGAGGTTCTCAACACAAAACCATTATGACAAGCTCACAGCTAAGATCATATTAAGATTGGAACAGGAAAGGACTCCCTGCATTCAACAGTTTTAGTCAACATGTTGCTCAGAAGACAAGAAATTAAAGACATCCAGATTGGAAGGGATAAAGCTAGTGTCTCTTCGTTGATTACATTATTGCACATATACATATATGTGTGTGTGTATGTACACATATGCATACAGAAAGGGAGGGAGGGGTGGAGAAGAAGAGAGAGGGAGAGAAGGAGGGAGAGAGGATTTCATCAGAAACTGTTCCAGCTACTCCACATGGAGAAAAATTAAATTAGACCCTTACATTGTCTGCATAAATTAACTTAGAATACATTTAAAGCTTAAGTGTTAAGATCTGAAGCGTCAAGCCTTCTATATGAGAGCATAGAGAAGCAAATCCTCGACATTGGTTTGCTTAACAGTGGCTTTGCTCTGAGACACACTCTACCTATGTGTTTGTCCTGGCCCGTAACTCACTAAGCAGATCCTGCTGGCCTCAAGCTTAACCAGGCTCTCTTTCTTAAACTCCCTAGAGGTAGGGTCTCAGCCTTGCAACTGCCCAGCAGCTCTGGCATTGGTTTTAACAGTGAGCTTCTGAAATTCACAACACAGGCAACAAAAGTAAAAACAAACCCACGGCAATGTAGCAGAAAGGACTAAAGAGAGGCAACCTGCAGACATGTCAGAAGTATTTGCAAAGCACACAGCACATTAGCAGTGACGAGCCCCCTCTATAAAGAACCGCACGAGGAAATCACAGATAAACCAGTGCACAAGGCATCTCCAATTCTCTCCTGGTGTGCAGCTGCAGACGAGCCTTTCTCGTGGCTGTTTACGGGTTAGAAGCATCTCCGTGAAGGCCTATACTGTTCTACAACATCAGAAGCCCAATTTGGTGTGTCTGAAGAGTTAGAGTAGTGTATTGGGGGATAAATTCTTAATTTGAAATACTGTGGTATATTTTAATGGAGAAATATCTCAAATTTAATTTGCATGCTCTCCTTTTAAATGTCATTATATGTATGTGTGTGTGTACTCATGTATATATGTATGTATGTATCTATGTATGTTTGTGTGTGTTTTTATGTATATGTGTGTAGATAGATGATAGATAGATAGATGATAGATAGATGATAGGTAGGTAGATAGATAGATAGGTAGATAGATCTGTCCCTCATATATACAGCCCAGTCTAAGATGTTAGTCCAGATACTGAATTAGAGCATCTTATTTTCCTCCAAAGCTCTGTGCCCATGTTTATATATCACACTGTATTTTTCAGGGAGCCCCATGTAATTCATCACTAGTATACAGCTTGATGTACGTTAAAGGCATTTTACAATTTTGCTAAGAAAATATTTACCTGTTCTTCATTTAAAAAGTAACTTCTTACTCCTTTTAAATAATAAATAATGTCCAAGATAGTATTCCCCCTTTGCTTAGCTGCTAGGAAACTCCAGCAGATCTGTGGTAGGGACATTTGAGAAATCATTTTTGTGTGTCTTCCTTACCTTTGCTATGTGAGAGATTACTGTTGCATGTGCTGGCCCTCAGGACTGCCACAGTTCTAAATGATTTCCTGTGCTACAAAGATTCTTAAGCCACCTTTCCAAGGATATTTTTTTTCCAGATTAGGAAGGAAATATAAAATTTACATTTTAGGGAATTTTTAAAAATTCCTTTTCTTAGTTCCACTTAACCATTATTTTTCCGTTCTATACACATATTAAGACTTTACATCTAGAAACCTTCAGATAAGCAACCATGATCTTTGGTTACTCACGTTCCTTGTGTTTGAGAAATTTATTCTAATATAATAGGCATTGGTCACCCTGCTTTCATTAGTCAAGAGAGGATCATGTGGGTGACTTGTTATTACACTTTAAAGATGGTACTTATATTTGCACTCTTCCACATAAAATGATAATTATTTCACTAAAATTTTGCTAACTACAAGTAAATATGTTTGACAGAAAAGTGGGATCTAGCTTAACAGTTTCAAATTTCAAATAAAGGCCATAAAACTTTACTTACTTGAAGAAAGGATGTGCATTCATGAGCAGCCTATTTTATTGACTTTAGTTCTAGTTGTAAGGTATCTTTCTGCTCCCCCTCCCATGCTCTACTGATGACCTCACTGCCTTTCCTGAAAACACAGAAGGTGCCCTGGGCACTTTTAATTATCCCCACCAGGGATGTGGCAGCCCCGTGTGCACATGCTGACTTTGCCCCCATTTGTCCCTGTTACATTTGTGGCTTTTCTGATATTACCCCTTTACCCTCTACTAAGGAATTAACATCATCACTCAGACAAAAGAATAATAAAATAATATTTCTATTATTTTATAAAAGATCAATGAAAATGATATTTTAACCCTAAGCCCACTCTTTAGTAATCATTTTTATTCCACTTTCTAAAAGAGAAATCCTGAAACTAAACCCTCAATCTCAATGTCTCCTCTGGTCCCACCAGTCTCCTCATCTTTCATGAAAATGGTCTTTGCCAAACCCAGAGGCAGATGGGATGCCCAGTGGTTCTCCCTTGGCATCTTGCTCTCTGTAATTCTTTGGTATTCTTTCCTGGGTTTCCTTTCCTGGCTGCCCTCAGCCTATCTCCTGGCCCTTTCAGTGTCTACCCCTAAGCATTTCCAGTTTGTGATGAAATCCCATCCCATCCCTGGGGTGGCCAGTATCCACTCTGCCATGCAGGCCTCGCCTCTTGTGAGCTTGCTGCTGGAGAGGTTACCGACAGCCCACTCAAACTTGGCCCAGAGCAGGAAGCAAATGGAGGTCAGCAGGGGTGTCTCATCTGCTCATCCTCCATTTTGTACTTCCAGTTTGTCCAGTCCATCCCCAAATAGAAGGAGGACTCTTCTATCTCAACCACATCACCACTCACCAACCTCCTCTCTTGTCTCAGTGACTCAGGTACTTCACAGGTGAACTCGCAGCTCATCTTGCTAACTGCAGGATCTTGGCTGCCCTGTCTTAAGATGCATCCTCACTTCTCAGCGCATCACCTTCTTGTCCTTGCTCCCTAGTTGCCTGCATATCACTCTCACGCCCCAGTATTATGCCCAACCTCTTACTGACTGATTATTCCATTTGTCATCAGAAGCTAAGTTCCAGGAAGACCAGGCCTTTCTGTTTTGTTGGTGGCGTATCCTGAGATTGTGGAATGCTGAGGAACAAATGATACTTGCATACCCCTTCTTTAAGCAAGAAAATAAAGTCTACCTTTCCAAGCAGCAGTGTTTGAGTGTTAAGGTGGAGAGCTAATGCCGTGTTATTTAAAAGCTGCTAAAGGAAGTAGGTTAAGCGCTTGTGTTTTCAGCAAGGAGTCATCAGCGGCAGCATGAGGGCAAGGATGATGCAGTCTGGTCCTGATTCCCTCTGATGCAGTTTCTGGGCTCTCTGGACCAATGTGCATTTAGATGGACAGGTCCTCATCATTTGTTTTCATCTGCATTAACACTGTCACTGTTCTGGGGTCTCTGTACGCCCAAACAAGTGGTGCTTTGGAGAGAGTCTGTGACCAGTTTGGGCTGTGAAGATGGCCCCAGGCTTTGATCTATTCTGGTTGCAAAACTCCATCCTTTCACAGTGGATTATATTCCTTGGTCACCAGGAAGGACATTTAGAAATAAGAAAAGAACAGCCCCCTTTCTGGCTTCTCAGCAATCAGTACAATCTCTTACTGCTTTGCCGGCTCCCATCATGTCCCGTCTACATGTAATAGATCCCATGCTGTAAGCAACTATGTTTTTGTAAAAAGGGAAATTGGTTTTAACAAAGGAAAATCAACAGAATTGCTATTTTAGCTTAATATTCTTCTGCTGCTAGAATTGCAGAATCAGTTCACGGTAGTTTATTCAAAGAAGGCTCTACATTCCATGCTTCTTCTCTGATGGCTGGTCTGAGGGCTGTCAATGTTTGGGGTCAAAATTGTGTCTTTATCCTCTTCCGAGTGCTTTGGTCTCCATTCTTCTGTCTGTCACCTCAGGGAGTTCATGTCTTCCTTTGGAGGAATTCAGAGACAGGTGGGACAGGACAGTGATGGCTCTCCTTCACCCTTCCAACAGGTCTTCCTGTGGTGTCACCATTAGATGGGCACATGGTGACCTGAATAAAGGTTAGCCCAAAGGCAGAGCATGCATTTGGGTGGACAGTGTGTCAGTGACTACAGAGTCCCTGAGACTTGGAGGTCCCATTTTGTCTCATGTTAGAATGAACAGGTACAGGTAATTACCAGTTCATGCAAACATTTTTTGTTCTCCTTTGTCCTTGTAAAAAGACCCTGGCCTTTCCGTTTACCCATGTCCAAGGAAACTTAGATTTGACACAGCAAGTGGCTCATACTACTTAGAGAGTCAGAGACAGACTTGTGAACATGAACTGAATCAAGACTAAAGCAGTGATTATTCTCACTGCTGTGGTAAGTCCTCTTGACTAGGATGGATGTAACTTTAGCTGTTATTGTCAGTAGTTATTCAGAAAGAACCTCTACAGAGTAGCCACCCTGAATCAGTCTTTGTGTGAATGGCTGCCAGAGATGTGAAGATTCTCACTCTAGCCAAGAGAGACAGGAGGCAGCAAAGGATGAGAGAAGATGATTCCAGGAAACAGTGACAAAGTCTGGGACCAGTTCCCTGGAGAAATAATTTAGAGCAGGAAAACTTTTTCTCAAGACAAACATTTCCAAGTACAAAAAAGTTGTTCTTGGCAAAAATATTAATTTATGGAGGAAAAAAACCTACACTAACTGTTAGCATTCTGCAGAATGCTAACACTAACGTGATCATAGGCCTCTTTTTATCTTAGAGTCGGTGATGAAAATCGTTCCAGAGTTTACAGGTTACTTTCCCCCAACAAGCATTCAGCATTCAGAACTCAGTGGGAAAATGTCTTGGATCAATGCATTTTTCTTTCATGCACTTTCTGACTCTTTGTTTTGTCTTTTCTGTGATAACCTTCCTCCAATCAACCAGGCCCCGCCTCTCCCCTCAGCTCTAACAAGGAGAGAAATATGGTGCCCGTCAGGGATCAGAGACACAAAGCCTGGGTTAGTATTAAAAATATCACTCCAAACTTTAATCCAGGGTGTTAAAATATTACAGAAAATACTACTAATTAGCATTTCCTGCATATGGCACGTTATTCACCAAGCGGCATCTAGGGTGATAGAAATGGCCTCTGCTTGCTTGGTTTTCATCTCTGAGATTGCGGTGTGATCTCACACAGTGCACGCAATGTGTGCAAATCACGAGACAAAGAGGGTTTGAATCCCTTCTTCTCTCACGCATCTCTTTATTTACTATGATAAGTTAAAAGATCCCTTTTTACTAAATGTGGTAGAGGCATATTTCTTAACTAAGGACTTTAAATTTTTAAGTAGCAGACTCTCTGGCTTGTTTAAGAGTTAGTTTTTATTTGTTTATTTTTTAAGAGCTGTCTTCTTGGGGCAGTTTACTGCAGTTTGAACCCTGGGGCCTGGAGGTAAGCACTTGTTGTGTAACTCCGAGCTATGGCTAGCCCTAGATGAAGCAATTTGGTTTTCTGTATTTTTCCTTCAAGTTGTCTCGAGCTAAGGAAATATCTAAGACAGTTTTGTGTTGTCCAGTAACTATATGGGACTTTGAAGTATTTGTCCTAATACCCCCAGGCACAGGGATTCTAATATCACCCAGGCTTGCTTAGTGCTTCATACAACACAGTCACTCTGCATTGTGAATTTATAGTCACAAGTAAGCTTCTTGTCCAGCCTATTCATTTACAATCACTTACAAAGAGCCAGTTGTGTGTCAGGCTAGGCATTGGTTCCACAGAGGCAAAACAGATCTGAGCTCACATCTCTAACAAAATAAATGGATAGCAAACAAGTAATTATTTAATTTGTAATGGAAGTAGATTCCCTGTGTTGAGGTTATTCATGACTGTCTTAGTTAGGGTTTTACTGCTGTGAACTGACACCATGACCTAGGCAACTCTTATAAGGACAACACTTACTTGGGGATGGCTTACAGGTTCAGAGGTTCAGTCCATCATCATCAAGGCAGGAACATGGCAGCATTCAGGCAGGCATGGTGCAGGAGGAGCTGAGAGTTCTACATCTTCATCTGAAGGCTGCTAGCAGAATACTGACTTCCAGGCAGCTAGGATGATGGTCTTAAAGCCCACGCCCACAGGGACATACCTACTCCAACAAGGCAACACTTCCAAATAGTGCCACTCCCTGGCCCAAGCCTATACGAACCATGACAATGACCAAGAAGGAAAGATTAATGTGGGTTAGCAGTGAGGTTTGAAGGAGCAGGGGCTGCTCTTCAAGGCATAAGTCTGCAGAGGGGAAAGTGTGAACACCACTGGGGAGGAAGGAATGTGGGCTCTGTTGTTTCTGTTTCTGTTTCCTTTGCATAATGCACAAAACTGGATTGTATTTAAATTCTGGCTAGTTACTCAATGTGATAGTCTAAAGATCCTGAAGACCCAGACACCGAGTCCATGCAAAAATAGTGAGGAGATTGAAGAGAAGAGAATTCTCTCTGCATTGCAGTGGAAAGGGAGAGGGAACTGCCTTATGCAGGCAGAAGACAGTTCCTGTCCACTGATTTCTGGTTCCCCAGTTGGCAGCTTCCAGGATCAACTGCCTAGAGCAGAGCCAGGAGGTGAGTGGTGGATTTTGTGCAGTCAGCACTATGCATGATTATCGCCTACCCCACCTCCCAGGGAAAAGACTTGGGGGCAGCCTAATTGAGTTGACCTAAGGGTCCCCTGCCCATAGCTAGAGTGACAAAAAGCCAGAGAGTCAAAGGAGCTTGAACTCAGCTATTTGCAATAGAGTGTCAAAGCATGACAAATAGACTATTAAGTTAGATGGCTTCTGGTGGGAGGGAACTGAGGCAGGGAAATAGATGGCCTGGAAAATGCACTGATGGGGTAGAGGACAGCTGGACCTTCTGAGCAGGCCAGAGGGATGGAGACAGGCTGCTGCCATCAGCTGGACTAGGGTTTCAGTAAGTGTGGGACAAAGCAGCCCCAGTATGGCCCACTGTGGTTAGCCACTGAAGAGGAGGTCAGTGGTTCCAACAGTGGGGTTGTACATGTGGACAGGAAGTGGGTGGCCTCTGCGCTTACTTGGGCCAGCTGTAGGTACCCAGAGAGGAAGGCCTCCTCAACAGGGCTGTGGGGAGCATGTCATAGCAGTCAGAAGATACAGGAGCTAGGAGATAAGGAAACACTGATCCAGAGAATCTGAAGGGTAGCTGGAGGCTTGTTGAGCCTGAGGAAGAAGTGTGAGAGGTGGAAAGAGGAAGGAAAGCATTGGGTTGAAGACACATACTTTCTAGGTGGGTAAGAGGGTATAGGATGGAACATTCCTTGAGCTGTGTGTGTGTGTGTGTCTGTGTGTGTGTGTGCACATGTGTGTGCACACACATGCATTGTGTCCATGTGTATTTGGGTCTGTGTATGTGAGTGTGCCTGTGTGTGTCTCTATATGTCTGTGTTTTTGTCTATATGTATATGTGTGACTATGTCTGTGGTATGTGTGTGTCTGTGTATGCATACGTGCATGTGTGTATATCTGGTTGTGTCTGAATATATCTATGTCTCTGTGTTTGTGTGTGTGTGAATGTTATATCTCTGTGTGTCAATGTGTGTCTGGGTCTGGGTCTCTGTGTGTGTGTCTGAGTATGTATGTGTATGTGTGTGTGTGTGTGCATGTGTGTGTCTGTGTGTGTATTGTGTCTGTATGTGTGAGTGTGAATGTGTGTCTGTGTGTATGTCTGGGTATGTGTGCCTGTGTGCACACATTTGTGTGTGCATGTGTGTTGGTGTCTGTGTGTATGTCTCTGTGTCTGTCTCTGTGGTGTGTGTGTGTGTATGCACTAGGGAGAGGTGCTGGGCTCTGCATCCCCACTTTCTGGCTTGGTTGTGGAGATATAACTCAATTGTCAGCTTGCGGCTATGTGGCCTTACCATTACTTATCTCTGAAAAAACTAAGTGAGCTTTCTTATGTCTCCTTTTAAAATTTTGTCAATGCCTATTCATTTTCTTCTCCATGATGTGAGCTGTGTGGCGGTTGTGTCTGTGACAGCCACTGAGGGCTCTGCCACATCACTTTATAAATTGCCTCAGTCCTCAGTGGTTTCGACGACCATTTGTTTTAGTTTGTAATGTTTCACTTAACATCACTTAGATATTTCAGAATTTCCAGTTCTTCAATGGGAGTTTTTTCAAGCCATGTTCTTTTACTTCCTGCAGGGTCAAAGCATGCGAAAATCCTTCCAGGTCAACCTGCATGTCCTACTCCTGGGTGCCGAGGAATAGGCCATATCCGTGGTCCACGTTATGCAGGACACCACAGGTAAAGATTTTTTTTTTACTTAAATCATTTTAGAGATGAATGAAAGCCTGTCATAGCTGAGTCTCAGAGCCTGCTGCTCCATCACTGTTCTTTCTCCTCTGCTGAGATGCTGAGACCCTTCCTTGATCTGCTTCTGTCTCCTCTCTTCTGACTTCGGAGGGCTGTGGAGTTTGGAGGCATTTCTAAGTCTGACTTGAAGCCCCTGAGCCTCTGCTGTGTAGGATTTCCCTCAAGTGCACTCTCTCTGATATCTTCCCCTGCCCGTGTCTCTGCTTGTTCTGAACCGTCTCCATACCTGCTGAGACCTTCTTGTAGAAAATCCCAGAAACATTGCATTTTTCCTCCTGTTTTCTGTTTACTTTAAATTCTTTTTTCTCCTTTCTATTCATTCGCCAAATAGATGATTCCATTAAAGAATATGAAATGAAAGTGAACTTATTTTCCATGTTTTGGTGTCCAGAAGAATACAGAGTACATGTCACTTATAAAAGAAATATAAATGAATAAATGCAGGAGCCTTAGCTATTGTTCCTGTCCCTATTAGTTTGTAAAGTTATTCATAGATGAGTTATTCATATTAATGACCTAGTAAAAGAACATAAATTAAAACTGAAAAGAACCGATATTAAATTTGCCTAACACTGTTTGCGTATGTATATACTTACACTGGAGTGTGTGTGTGTGTGTGTGTGTATGTGTGTGTGTGTATGTGTGTGGGGGTGGGGTGGGGTGGGGAGGTGTAGTCCGAGATGTAAATTCCAATCTGGTGTTCACCAGCCCCAAGATTCTGCTTCATTTTGAATTCATTAAAATTAGATAATATGAAAATACCTCTCCCATCATAGACATATAGCCCTGTTTCAAGTGCTGAGTGGTCATATGTGTCTAGGACATGTAAGACAGTTACGCCACCACAGAGTTTCATTTGACATGCGCAGGGGAGTCTTACACAGTATTCTGCCTCTTTTGGAGTGATGGTTTTTCTCGGTGCTTCCTTTAGAACAATTTGAGTCCATGTCTTCCAACATAACGTAGCCAGTCCTCCCCACAAAGCTCTCTGAAGATGCCTTGCTGTAGAGCTGAGGAGCTTGAACGTTTTTGCAGTACTGCGCCCAGCAGTGCCCCCATGTTTTCCTCATCTTCCAAGCTGCCTTGCCAGCATCACTGTGTGACCTCACTGGCTCACCTTTTCTGGCTAGATTCTGAAGAGGCCAAAGTCCGTGGGTATGCTTTCCCTGTTCTGGAAGCTTCTCTAAACTCCTTACTGACCCAGTATGTCCGAAACAGAGGCTGCTTGCTGCTTTTAATTGTATGGTTCACTCACTGATTTGAGAGTGTTTGGTGTGTTTTATCTACCAAATCGTCTTCCTACGTTTGGTTCCATGACCTAGAATATAAAGCAGCAATGAGTAAAGCATAGAGAGGAAAACAAAACAAAACAAACACACAAAACGCCATAGATGAAGCCATGAGACATTGCCCCACCTCCCAAACCCACCAATGCTGGGGGCTTCTCAGGAGGTGTGTTGCCATTGGGTTGGGTAACGGCTCTTGTCTGGCTGTGGATCTATCTGGTTTTGACACAGCAGGGCTTGACTAAAGAAAGGCAAAGTGTACAAGAGCTTCCCAATATCAGGGATTCAGAAATGAAAGTGGACAAGAATGAACAGCCATAACTAACTTATTTTTAATTTTAGAAAAGAAAAAAGTTTAAGAATTAAACATTTTACACTTACATGCTTACATATGTAAGTAAATCCATAATGTAAATTAAAAATCAAATTTATGTATGAACAAAAAGTCTGAATTCTTACTTCACTAACTGTTTTATACTGATAAATGAGGCCATGCTGCCCAGTGTAGTTGTGCAGCCTATAGGAAGGCAGTCACCCGAGAGTGGGGAGTTTGGGCAATATGGCAAGCTCTAGCCATAGTGGACACTGTACCCTGGCTTTAATCATTTAATCAATTTGCTGCCTGTGTAGCCTGAGAAAATATTTAAATTGCCTTGTGACTAACTGAAGAGATGTGCTGTGTTCTCTCCAGTGTCTGGAGTTTGCTTCCGTAATCTTTGTGTTATTGTGGCCTAAGCCTTACATAACTCTAAAAGTTTAGAAGTACCATTCTTCACTCCCTGTATGTGACGGTGTCTGTTCAGATGAACACACATATCCACGTGGTCCAGGCACAAACCTGTCAAAAATGTTCCATCTCAGCGGAAGGGGTCTGCAACCCCATAGGAAGAACAACAACATCAACCCACCAGACCCCCCAGAGCTCCCAGGGACTAAGCCACCAACCAAGGAGTACACATGGAGGGACCCATGGCTCCAGCTGCATACGTAGCAGAGGATGGCCTTGTCACTCATCAATGGGAGGAGAGGCCCTTGGTCCTGTTAAGGCTCGATGCCTCAGTGTAGGGGAATGCTAGGGCAGTGAGGTGAGAATGGGTGGGGGGAGCACCCTCATAGAAGCAGGAGGAGGGGGACTAGGATAGGGAGTTTCAGGGGGGACTGGGAAAGGGGTTAACATTTGAAATGTAAATAAAGAAAATATCCAATATAAAAAAAATCTTTAAAGAATCTTCCATCTCACACCCAAAGGGATGATCCTGTAATCAGAAAGAAGGTAAGAAGCAGGTGAAGACTTTATGCCTCCCCTTCATTCACTCCCAGATGAGATACTCCAGAGCCAACTGTAGCTTGGGTTGTTCCTCACAAATTTAAAGGAAAAAATCCTTCTATATCTAAACAAAAGTACTTTTCCTTCTTGGAATAGATTTATTTTTTTGAAGCTCAAAGGCATCATTTTAAAATTTTATTCTAAAGATCGTTAGGCAATTATTATAGTCAGAGAGAAAAGAAATAAATGCAAACGCAGACCCCCCAACCAGCTGCACTCAGGGAGGGCCGGCTTCCAAGTTTTAGTTTATTTGTTGGGAGACATCATGACACGGGCAACTTGTGAACGGAAGTATCTAATTTGGGGTTACAGTTCCAATGAGTTAGCATTCATGATGGTAGAACATGTTAACAGGAACAGCTGAGCACTCTCAAATTTGCATCACAGGTAGGAGGGAGAGGAGAGAGAGGAGAGGGGAACAAGGGGGAGGGGGAGGGGAGAGAGGGGAGAGAGGAGAGAGAAGGGAGAGATGAGAGAGGAGAGACACCTTGGGAACAGTCTCAATCTTTTAAACCTCAAAGCCCACCCCCAGAGACATACCTCCTCTAGGCCACACCTCCTCCAGGCCACACCTCCTCCAGGCCACACCTCCTCCAGGCCACACCTCCTCCAGGCCACACCTCCTCCAGGCCACACCTCCTCCAGGCCACACCTCCTCACTCTTTCCCAGCAGTTCCGCCTGCTGGGAACCAAGTATTCAGACATATGAAACTAAGGGGGCCATTCTCACTTAAACCGCCATTACCTGTACAAAACACCTCCTGTTCCTGCTTCAAAAGCCTGGGAAACTGAGAAGTTGCTCCAGTCTGCTGCTGCTAGGACCGTGGTGTTTTGCCTCTGTTTCTGTGAGAGTCTCTCAGTCTACAAGGAGGGCATAATTAGTGAGTATTGGTTTTACCTCACTGTGTCAGAAGTTCTAGTTCTCATGCTGAAGGGGTGGTATTTTGAAAGGAAGTATAAGTCTTCTTAAAAGAAGCTGTCAGTGTCTCAGTTTGGTCAGCTGATAAGAGTATTGACATCAAGTCAGCACTGAAGACTTATGAAAATGCCCTACCATGTTAACAGATCATGCAGGGAGACCCTGCAGGCCCTGTCTACACAGATTTCAGTCAGCTTTATTTTCATTTTTTTGTTAAAATATTCAAGGGGTTAACAGCAATATTCAAGGCTGTTTGAAGTTTATGTAGAATATGCATAAGCCATTATTTGGAAGAAATTGCATCAGCTCCTATCTGTGAGAAAATGGAACTTTTGGCACACAATTATCACACAATTTACATTTTATTTGAATGAATTTGCATACTGGATAGAATGAAGTAGTTGTATCTGTTAACATAGAAATATTTAAAGATAGTCATCTTGGGGCTAAAAAATTAAAACTTAACTTTTGAGCCAAGGTCCAGGATGAACTAGAAGTTGTGTTTTTTCTAAATAAATAGAACAGTTTTGAAGATTTTATCTACCACCCTGTCATAAAAGAGTACAAAGGTCATTTACTTGGGAATGAATAATTGCATTCTTCACACAGAGAACCTGGCGGTCTATGACATGGGGGCCTCCGGCTCATTCCATGTGTGTGGGTTGGAAAGCACAGGTGACTAATGTGTTGCACAAACACAGGGTGCTCTGTTGCTCTGAAGCGTGGGGTTGGTTTCATATCCGTGAAGTGATTTTGAGTGTTCTTCATTCACTTAGAGCATAGGTTAGCCTCGAGACGGAGTTTACATGGCGTCAAAGTGACAGCTCAAAACTGAGGATGAAATCACTGCAGATAGTGTGTGTGTGTGTGTGTGTGTGTGTGTGTGAGAGAGAGAGAGAGAGAGAGAGAGAGAGAGAGAGAGAGAGAGAGAGATTGGTTAGCTTCCTCTCCCATATATCATAAGGCAAGCACATTCCTCAAATCCTGACGGTCTTCCTCCATGTTTACTCAGAAAGCTCAGCAGAGGTTTTTATGCATGCTGCAGACTAGCGAATGGGCTCTAGAAGGGTGACAAGGTGCTAACTAGACACACTGTGGGAGTCCCGTATGACAGCTTCAGCTCTGTCTTCTGAGAGTCTCCTTCACTTCCAAGTGTGTCCAGTGGCCCCCACCCCGCACCCTGACTCACAGAATACTTGCTTCTGTCTTCCTCAGTCTGCTGACCTTTCTTCTCTGCTATGTCTCTTTCCTTGTGATTTTCCTGGACACATCTCTTTGCTCTCGCCCTTCAATCAGTTTGGTGAGGGGAAAAATAAAGTATTGTAAAGGGACACAGATACATCCCCTTTCCCTCTTTGCCATGTTTTTGTCCCCCTTCTAAACTGTTGATAACTCACGATAACCGACCTAATCGTTTATGGTTACATTCCTACCTCTGCGGCTGTGCTGACTCTCCACAATTGACCTTTCCTCCTCGAGACAAAAGGAAAGGGTCTTCTAAAGTACCTTCATTGTTTAATTTGTCTCTGTGAATTGCAATAATTTACAATGGCTGACTGAACTGGAGTCTCAAAGCATGGCCTTGAGTCCATAGGCCCAGCCCTTCTTAATTCAAAGCCACCTTCAGTTAAAGCCTTCTCATGCCACGAGAAGGTCTCAGTGCCGTGTAGCCTTGTTTGTCTGATTCTGTCATGATGCAGCTATTGTCCTTGACTCCGTGTAGCTGTGTAGTGAAATTGTACTGAGTAGGATTTAAAAATAAACTTATCAGTGTAGTATTTCCCCAGACAGGCCAATGTAAAAGAGAATTTGACTTTAAGGGATGCTTTCAATTCTCAAAATGGCATGATTAATTACCCAGTTTTGTAAAAGCAGTGATAAGGTAACAAAAAGGTCAGCTGCGTTTCCTAATATCGCTTCTATCTATTTCTGTACGACTCTCAAAGGCTAATTTTTAAGTTTGACTTCATGAAATGTGGGGTAATTATACAGGAGTTCAATGTTTTCAGTCACTTACTGATGAGATTTGCATGGGAAGTGCTCAGTTCTGGAGCTCCGAATGCATTGTTCCTAAGGACACTACATTCTGGCACAGTCTCTGGATTTTACTGAGCACAACATTCCAAGTTGCATGAAGTTCTAGCTTCAGGAATCATATACTTAGTGTTATGAATGCACACATAGTATTGGTTTATCTTTGTGTAAAAAGCATTCTACATAAATTCAGGAAATTAAAATGTCCTTGAAAACCAAAGCCGTAGTAAAACATTAGTAAGGGAAACCTGCTATCTTAAAATTAAAAATCCCAACCATAGATTAGTGTAGCTCTCATCCTGGCTTGGAGGCGCTTCTTATTCCCCAGGCTGGTGGCTAATACTGGTCAAAGGAAGGAGGGAACGAAAGGACTGTGGAGTTCTGGGCCCTAAATGGAAAGGTTATATCATACACATACACCTATCATCCTGAGGTCTGGGAACATCCTGGAAACATAGGAAGAAAGGAAGTAAGAGATGAGCCAGAGGTGTGGGCAGGACAGAGCCAGCACAGTAATGAATTTGATGTAACAGTGCCTGCATAAGACTGGCTTGTCCACACAGATCAGGGAAGAGGGAAGGGCTCATAAGACTCACCCCTCCCTGAGGGACTATGGCCAGGTAATGGTGGCTGGAAAATGGACGGGTAGCCACTAGTAGGTTGCCCATGTTCTGCTTCATAGCCTCCTACTAGTTTGTACTCTATTCAACATCCTACTTGAGCTCAGGTAGGTCACATGCACAGTAAAGACATGAAAGTAAAGGAGAGTGGGTCGGGAAGGAGAACGTTTTCAGCACAAGGAGGAGGAGGAGTCTGGGTACCAGGGGTAAAAGGGACTAAAATTTATCATGTGACATGTATGAAACTATCAAAGAATTTTTTAAAAGATAGAAACAGTATATATATATATATATATATATATATATATATATATATATATTCTTAAATTTGAAATCCATGATTAATATTAGAATTTTCATATCAGAGGCAGAATTAAATATTTGTAGAGAACACAACAAGTATTTACAACTAACCACCAAAAGCAGGCAAAGTGACTCAATGGGTAGAGCTCCTTGCTGTGTAAGACCATGTTCAATCCTTTGAACCCATAGAAAGATGAAGAAAAGGACTGACACCACAAGGTCTCCTTTTCACCTCTGGGATACACACCTATTAGACAATCATACACACACATACAAAACTAATAAATATTATTAGTTAAATTAAAAACAACCTTGGAGAACCCAAATACCAATGTACATATCTTAAATGGACTTAGTTTTTCCCGGCTTCTAGTCATTATATGTGTGCACATGATTTTTTTTCTCAATGTCTAAGTAGTATCAGACAGAATATTTAGTTTTTCATTTCGTTACTAATTTTTATTTTAATACAGTGCTTTCTCACACTGTCAAACATTCCTCAGACATACAATGGCAGTTTATGGTTTGGGGTGCATTAGTGCCACTACTGTCTTTGTGTCGTGGATTTTATATCAGTCAGAAATTACTACTTTGTCCTGTCTCCTCCCCTCCCAGTTCTACCTTGTCTCATATTGGTAGTGCCAAATTTATTTTATATCCAACTGTTTAGAAATACTTGCCAGGGGTGAGGAAGTAGCTTAGTTAATAAGGAGCTGTGTTTGGTGCCTGGGTAAAAGTCAGTGTGGTGACATTCTCATGATGCAGCGCTGGGCAGACAGGTGCAGACAGACCCCTGGAGGCTGCTTCTTAACTGAGTCTGCCCAGCGAGGTTAACTGAATACAGCATGGCATTCTTTGTTTTTCCTTCCCTTCTTCTCTCTCTCCTTTTAACCGGCATCCTGTCTTTTAGAAGTGCAGATGATGCTGAGAAGCAAGCAGGTAGAACATTGGTCATCTTCCTGGAGTCAGGGTCTTTGGTCTGTTTTGCTGGGTGTGCTAGAGACCTACAAAAGTCTCAGCCATGGTGTCCTCAGTTCTTGATCGTTATTATTTTGTTCTGTGCCAAGGACTTTCTGAAATTTGATGGTGGTGTCTGAATATCCTGTATTATATCTTTGTGTCTCAGAAAAGACCTTTCATCTGTGAGGGAAATTGATTGGGGAAAGATATTTAGACCATCTTTTCGATTCCTTTCTCCATTGCATCCACTCAGCTTTGAATATTTATTATAGCGGGGCAGAATTCTCCACTAGCTTGTGTATGTGCGTGTGTGTATGTGTGTGTGTGAGTGTGTATGTGCATGTTTGTGTGTACATACATGTATGTATGCATGTATGTGAGCGTGCATGTACATGTGAGTATGCATGTTAGTGTGTGCATGGATGTTAGTGTGTGCATGTGTGTGAGATATGAGTTTGTGGATGTATGTGTGTGTGCAAGTGTGTGTGGATGTGAGTGTGTGTGTGTATGTTTGTGTGTGCATGCATTTATATATGCATGTGTGTGAGAATATATGTGCATGTGTGTATGTGTATAAGAGTATATGTATATGTGAGTATATGTGTATATGCATGTGTGTGAGAATATATGTGCATGTGTGTATGTGTATAAGAGTATATGTATATGTGAGTATATGTGTATATGCATGTGTGTGAGAATGTATGTGGATGTGAGTGTGTATGTTAGTATGCACACATGTACATGTGTGTGAGTTGTGAATATGTGGATGTGAGTCTGTGTGTGTGCACACACGCGCTTGAGAGTATGTGCATGTGAGTATGTGTATGAGTGTGTGTGTATGTGTGTGTGCACACGTGTCTGTGTGTAAGTGTGTGTGTACATGTGTGTGTGCGTGTGCCTATGTGTGTGTGTGCGTGTGTGTGTGATTTTTAACTAGGTCCTCATGTTTTCCTGTGGATTTGACTATAAACATCAGTTTTCCTGATCTTAGATCGCTTTAAGACAAGGTCTTCCTTGGGATAATATCACTTCTTTCCAGGCAATTTCCAGTGTTCTCTTGGGTTCTTGCCTCTGGCATCCTTGTCATGTGACACTGGTTCCTCTGTAGCAGTCCTACCATCACTTTTTACCTTTGTTGTTTTCATTTCCCAGGAGCAATGTGAAATCAGTTGACATCACATTCTTGGGAGTTGGAGAATCTTGTGCACCTCTGGGGTTTCTTCCTGGAGCTAGCACATTAGACCCCCGCAAGCTTCCTGGTCTTCACTCTGACCAGCTCCCTCACCGCTGTTCATAAGACTAAGTGGATCTGCTTTCATCTAGTTATTAAGATTATATTTCAAAAGCAAATATGACAAATATCTATAAACAGATAAACATGACTTAAAAGAACTCACACTTTAGTTAATCTTAACAACATATACCTGTCTCTGGAAGGAAAACGATCCTTTATTTTTTTTTTCAAAAGTAGTACAATTTCAAATCAGCTTATCCTGTAAGTAATAGCTTGTTAGCTCATCCATTTTACCTCTAGAATTAATCCATATCATTTTGGGACTTGTCCTTCATCATCTGTAAAACAAGGTGATTGTTCTAGATGAGTCCTCATTTCTCTGTGGTGGAGTAGTTTCTCTACCCATAGCCATAGGAAATGTGTTCAAAGACTGTCAACAAGGGTCTGAAGCTCTGACAGTGATGTTTTTAGTGAAAAGGTCCCCAAAGCTTCTTTATCAGTATATGAAGCCTCTCCAACAGTATGCTCAATCCAAATCTGTTCCTGAATCTTGATAATCATCTCCAAGTCAGTGACTGGCTGGTGCTACTCACTTGAGGGAACATCTTGCTCAGGTGCTCTTCAGCCTCAGCACTTCCTGCCCCCATCAATCAAAACATATTTCTGCAAGGGCTTCCACCAAAAGTTCAAAGCTTTAAAAATAAACTTAATTATTCATCACTTTGGTCGTCATTTCTGCAGTTTGAGACACAATAGGAAGCTAGCTGATGACCATACAGTTGTTCAGTAGATTCAGTAGGCAATTGCAACCAAGCCTGATGACCTGAGTTTTATCCCCAGAACTCACAGGGTGAAAGGAAAGAATCAAATCCCACAACTTTTCTGCCAGTCTCCATGTATGTACCATGGCACACACAGTCCCGTTCCCTGTAAGACAAAAGAAAGAAGAAAGGGCAGACAGGTCATACAGATGGAAGAAAGGAAGGAAGGAAGGAAGGAAGGAAGGAAGGAAGGAAGGAAAGAGGGAGGGATGGAGGGAGGGGAAAGGGAGACGGGAGGGAGGGAGGACAGACAGACAGAAGGAGGATAGAGCAGAGTGAACTTGTTTTTCAATCATTCAAAGTTTTAAGCATGGAGCTTTGTTCTCACCGAAGTTCTTAGCCTCAGCATATGATCTATTATTTCTATATAATAGATCATATGATCTATTAGCATATGATTATTTCTTTCTCTAAGTAGACAACTTAAAGGGTGCACTTTTTCACACCTTCTCTTTTTTATTTGGGAGTGGCCACATCACCACTCTGGTGCTTTGGACCACTATTAAGTACAATAAATACTTTTTTTGAACACAAGCCCTGTGCTACCATGGCAATGAACCAATATTAAAGCTGCCTTCTAAATGACTTACAGGGAAGGACACTCTGGTCACAGGGATGGTTTATGTTCTGGATTGACTGAATAAAGAGATGCAAGGTCTCATCACAGTACATGCATGAGTACTCAACTTAAAACATTTTTTTCCAGGAATTTCTGGTCAGTATTTTCAAACCAGTGTTGACCATGGGTTATTCAAACCACTAGCATTTTAAAGAAATACAGATAAGAGGGTGCACTGTGACATATCTTGTTGGTTACTTTAAGAGATACATGGCAATATTGTGCTCTAAAATCTGACATGTGCTGTCTAGACAAGACTTCTTCCGACTGAAGATAATGTAAGGACAGGTGCATTTCATCACAGGCAAAATGCAAACTACCTGTGCTGGGATCATCATTCTAAAGTTAGGTCTCAGGCAGCAGACTGGTTTCTACCAAAAGGAACTAGACTACAGTGGTCTCTCTTTTTCTAAAGATGCTTCTAGAATCAAGATTAATGGTCCTTCCATTATTAATTATGCATAAGAAATATATCATTATATCACTAGCTTCCTGTTATCCCCTGAAATTTCCAGAATTATTGAAGAATATATCCTAGAGATGTTGTAGGCATGAACACCAGTGAAATAGAAATTGATGTTTTTCTTTACCCAAGACAGCACATCCCTAATCATAGGAAGTTCTTTGCTTTTTAGAGCATCTAAAAGTAAACAAAATATAATTTTCATGGAGCCTTGGTTTTCTTAAGTTTTAGGAATAAACACCATTATTCAATAATGTTTAATAGCTACAATTGAAAGGGTTAATGTAGCTAGGGCCAGACTTAAGTTTTTATTGGAGATAATGTTTTGAAAGTTTATTGCAAAAAAAAAAAAGTGTACTATTTAACCAATAATTTGTATAATTTTTTAATACTTGTGAAGCCAATGTTTAAAAGTACAATATGTAACATTAATTTATCATTTACCCACCTTCAGAAAGTTTTCAAATACATTATCTTCATAAATCAACGCCACAGCAAAAAGCCTATTCTCTAGGTTTACTTTTTCCTATTATATGAAGAAATACTGAAACTTGGACAATTTTTGTCTTCCTTCCTTGCATAACTTGTAACTGGTTATGAGGTTTCAACTCAGTATCTTCTAACTGTTCATGTGATACTCTTTCTCTGACTCTCAGATTCATATAGAAATGGAATCCCCTTTGATAGTACACCTTTCATTTGTAGGTCAGGAAGCACAGAGGTCAGAGAGAGAAAATATGGTAGACTGTAAATAACCTTCTATATCTAGATGCTAAACTATTGTCTTTGTTATTTTTCTACTGCTGTGAAGAGACACCATGATCTGGGCAACTTATAAAAGGAAGCATTTAATTGGGGCTTGCTTACAGTTTCTGAGGGTGAGCCCATGACCATCATGGCAGTGAACATGGCAACAGGCAGGCAGACATGTTGCTGAAAACTTATATGTTGAGGTAGCAACCAGGAGACAGTTCATTGGTTTCAATAAATGTGAGTTTTTGAAACCTCAAAGCCAGCCGCAGAGACACACACCTCCCCCAGTGTGGTCACACCTCCTAATCCTTCCCAAACAGTGCCACCAACTAGAGACCAATCATTCAAATATATGAATGAGCTTCTGGGGGCCATTATCATTCACACCACCACAACTATTAAGGAAGACCCTAAGACAAGCTTCCACTTGAAACAAGGCCTGTGCAAAGTGATCTCCAGGATTACTTTTAGTTATTGTTGTTGCTTAAACATGTTGTAGAAAGTGACTCTAAGCTATTTGAATGCCTGCCTCCATTTTAGCAGGTCAAGCTGTTAAGAAACTCCTTGTAAAACATGAAATTTCATTACAAAACTTATAAATCAGAAATTTGAAATAAAAGCTTTAGTTATGAAAATATTAAGCCAGGTATGACAAGTTTAATTATCCCTTTGTCTTGATTATACAATAATTATAGCATCACTGTCAGTTTCAGTTATTATATTTCAGGGTCTGAATATGTCAGATTTAATATTCATTTCCTGTCTGTATGTCGAGCCAGATGGGAGAGGTACCTTGCCTATTTATGAGGGTAGCTATTACTGCTGAACTTTCCAAATTCTTTCAGAGTTAACAGTGGGCAGGGTTGAAGGCAGCTCAGGCTGCATTAATCTAAAGTAAATAATGCCAAAGCAATAATCTGAAATAATGTGCCATGCATCTGTAAATGATCTTCCTGCTAACTAACAGAGACACCATGATGTTGACCTTGGTTATAATATAATACGTTCTCCAGAAGGTTCAAGCATGGATGGACAATAAATAATTCTGCGTATAATTGGAGTCCTGAACTTGGGCATACTCTATAGACTGTATTAATACCACTTTTGGAATAAAGACTGATTTTTTTTTAATAGAACAATTCCATTCCTCGCTATCTGCCCAACAGAAATGTAGGCATTAATTTGACTAAAATACGTGGATCATTTCTTGCTTTCCTTTTGTTGTTTCTATGATAATGATAACATGACAGAATCAATGTAAGGGAGCAAGGATAATTTATGGCTATCTGTTAAAGAGACATATCGTAGAGAAATCGGTGAGGTGGGTGCTGAGAGTCTGTTCACAGGACGTCTTGTCAAGAAGCACTGAGGAATGAAATGTGTGCTGATACTCAGTTCTCTTTCTCCATTTATAGAGCAAAGTATCTCAGCCAGGAAATGGTACCACCCACAGGAGGTGGGTATTCCTATCTCAGTTAATAGACAGTAGGTCGGTTTTCCCATCAGTTATACAGTCAAGGAAGTCTCCCAAAGGCTTGCCTAGAGGCCTGTTGCCCACAAAGTTTCTTTCAGGTTGACTATTAAAGGTAACAATCGCAGCTTCAGTCCTTGTCTATTTGACACCCAAAAATTTTAAACCATAACTTTCCATTCCTTCTCCACGTTGTTTGAACCCTTGATTCCCAGCAGGTGACACTGAGAAGGTTGTAGAAGCTTTAGAAGGTGAAACTTCACTGGGGCTGTGGTTGACTGGAAGCAGACCTAAAGGGTTTATGGCCTGCCCCCACTACTTATTCAGGTTTTGCTTCTAGAATATGGATACAATGTGACTAGCCAACCTCCTACACAGGCCTTCATCCCTCCTCTGGCGCTGTCTTGCTCACCACTGTACCATCTCCATGGTATCTCTTAGAACCGTAAGCCAAAATAAACCTATTCTCTCTTAAGTTGCTTTTCTTAGGGTATTTTTATCACACCCCAGAAAAAGAAACTGTGACACACGAGGGCATAACAATGCTAAACATGGTAGCACTACCTGCCCACTACACATAGATGATGCTGTTCTCAGACTAGGGTGCAAGGTGGCAATGAGAAGTAACAGATTAACCACACAAACTGATGAAACTCACAGATACAATGTTGACCTGCTGATTAAAAGAGAACAAATACAGATAACAAATAGCAACTAACTTATTTAATGCAAGGTACAATGTGGGGGTCCCCATAGGGGTCAGACAGGGAAGCAAACTGGAAGAGATAAGATTGAAAACCTGGTACATGTTATGTGCATCAACCTGGATCAGACCCGGGGAGTCTAATCTCAGGTGGTTTATTGTCAGCATGTTTAAAATACATGACAATTTGGGGAAAGGTTTCTGGATAACAATAAACTCCAATTCCAGGTGTACAATAAAGCCTAAGGTTTAACTACAAAGAAACTCTTTTACAAAGTACATGTGACCATGTGACCATGAAGGTGGGATCTAAAGATAGAAGCCTAGAATCGAATGTGGTCTCTGAACAAATAGCATAGGCATCAGCCAGCCATAAAGTACATGTGACATCTCCCCTAAGGATGGATAATAGTCTGGGGAGGGAAGAGTCTGAGATAATAATTCTGGGAAATCTGGGTAGTCTGCCTCCACAGATATTCGCAAAATCCACTCCCAGCCTTCTGGGCAGGAAAACAGACATTTTCTCTTGTCCACTGAGAAGAGGTCCCTGTGTCTTTAACATTCCTGATTTCTTTAGTAATCTATGAGCATAAGAACATTTGTGCCACCAACAGTACAAACTGGACCAAATGATTTGCTATATTAACATTCAGCACTGTGGGCATCTCTTGGAGCAACTAGAAAAGAGGCATGTCAGAGTTTCTTGGGTCATGGTCTCAGTCCTGGTGTGGTGTCTGTGACAAGCACTTGTTCAGTTTACAGAAACAATGTCTTATATGTGCACTGTGTATGTGAGGTTTATTTAATAAAAACCATCTATATATGCTTATATTACCCCCATGAATATCAGAATAGTCTTAGAAACTAACAGGAAAGCCTACCCATTGTGCTGGCAGACCTGGAAGCCATCTGCTACATGGGTTAGCAGTAGCCAAGCTATAAGGAAGTGTCTAGTCTGTGGCCATGAGATAGGAGTCCCAAGCCAACCCAGAGGAACAGATTAGTCACCCCACCCCAGCCAGCCCTGAGTGTATGGACTCAGGAGACTGGTGGCCAGCTCTCAGGATTCCCTGGCATGGCTAGACTTAGCACTGCTTGGTGAAGCTGGGAATCTGTGTTATTCTAAGCCTTCTTTAGTTTCATAGTCCACAGTATTCATTTTAGGCTTAATCTCCTTTGCTTGTCTCTTGTCATGGATTAAAAATGAGCCATCAGAACAGATTAAAATGTTTAAGTTTCTCTTCATTAGGAATTAGAAGGCCTTGTATTCCTATTTTGTGTCTTGGAAAACATTACCCAATTGTTTCCCTGTTTCTACTTCTTTTATGCTCTGCTTGGGGGTGGAATGAGGAGATTCTCTTCCCTCTGTGAGACACCAGGTTTTGAGAGGCTTGTCAGTCATATCAAGAAAATTCCTTACCCATAGCTTACAGTTAAGCTGGAGACACACCACTCTTCTCTACCCAGGAAAATCCTGGAGTCCTGTGCCAAAGAGACACCTCGGCCTGGTTTTGTGTGGTATTGAGACTAAATTATAAAATGTAGAATAGCATCTCCTGAAGAATACGAGAACATGCATCACTATTTTCAGTATTTCCTGAACAGGATCCACATACATTTAAGCCCTAACCCCCTGTTTCTCCCTCACACCATTACACCCACTCAGTTATCTAAGAATTCTCCAATGCTAATTCACAAACACTAAAAAAGTCTTTCAGGAAGAACTGAGAACCATGTTTTCCAAGGAGCAGACGGAGCTCGAGGAGAGTCTGAGTTTGGCCCACACTGGCATGACATGTGCAGCTGGCCATATACAGGATTCTTTCTGATGGTAGTGCTTCATGTCTGTTCAAAGATATATGAGCTGACGATTCATCACTGTATCCCAGTTACTGTATTCCTAAAACATCAAGTCAGCTGCTGTATAAACACATACCTATGGTGTGTGACCTCATACAGTTCTTGCTAGGCAGTTGGTGAAATCTTAGGGATAGGCAGCAGGTGCCTGTCTAGCAGAGGTAAAGATCAGCTTCACAAATGGAATTCCTAGAAGGGGGGGATGTTGTTCTGATAGCAAACTGTGCCAAATTCTTGAGGAAGTTCTAGATAAATCTAAATGTCACTGGAACCTAGAGTAGACATTTATGCCAAGTGATGGAAGTGGTTTCCATAACACATGTCGACAAATTGCTCCTCCTTAAAAGCATGAAGCCCTCGGTGCCCATTCCACCCGTCACTTGTGTGACAAGCCAGTATTGAACACAAAACTCGCAGAAGCAAGTACTCTGTCAGTGAAACTGCCATGCTCTATTTCAGAGGTTTCTTCTAAATAGAATAATAATTCAGCACTTACTTCAGGTGAGAAAATAGAAATCTATGTAACTGTAGAAGTCTTCAAACAAAATTATTTTACCTAGAAATGACTTATGTTTCTTTCCAACTTCATAGTGTCCATTTTTGGTTGAACAAAATTTGTATAGACCACACTTTACACAGCTAGAATTATTCTGTGTAGGTGTGAGGGTGTTTTCAGAACCTTGAAATTGAGGAGGAAGATGAGTGGTCTTACAGAGCTAAGTAATTAGCCTGAGAAGAGTGGCTGGTCAGCCACGCTTGGTCATGTAAGTTTCTGGAACCACATGGGGAGGATAGCTCCCCACGATACCTGTTTCAGATCTGAAGGATGAGTAAAATTTACCAGACTTAGGGTCCAACAGAAGAGAATAGCAGAGACTCAGAGCCAGTATGATCCAGTATGTGTGTGTGTATGTGTGTTCATGTGTGTGTATGTGTGTCCATGTGTGTGTATGTGTGTCCATGTGTGTCTATGTGTGTGCATGTGTGTCCGTGTGTGTCCGTGTGTGTCCGTGTGTGTGCGTGTGTGCACGTGTGTGTGCATGTGTGTGCATGTGTGTGCATGTGTGTCCATGTGTGTGCATGTGTATCCATGTGTGTGCATGTGTGTGCATGTGTGTCCATGTGTGTCCATGTGTGTCCATGTGGGTGCATGTGTATCCATGTGTGTGCATGTGTGTGCATGTGTGTGCATGTGTGTCCATGTGTGTCCATGTGTGTGCATGTGTGTGCATGTGTGTCCATGTGTGTGCATGTGTGTGCATGTAATTCTAAACATCTGGAGATTGGAGTTGGGCAGTGCTAATGGAAATGAGGGTAGCCAGAGCGCTAGATAGACCTCCAGTGTGACAAGAGCCCCTTCTCCTATGTTCCTGAGCCTTCTCAGACTGTCCTAGTATGGACCTTCACCCCCTCCTTGTCCAATTTGAAAGCATGCATCAACTTGTTAAGCCACACTGCCTTCTGCATCACGGGCCCTCATGCTCCAAGATGACTGCGACATTTTTTCAGACAAACTGGGGAACTGAGGACTCACTTTGCTTCCTCCTGACATCAGTACATAATATTAAACTTCCCTTCTCTGGGTTCATTCAGCATGTTTTACTAATCCCATAGATGGGCATGAGAAAGCACCTGGTACTTTTATTTAGGATGTTTTGTTGGTTTGCTAGCCACAAAGTCTTCCCAGGTAGCCATGAATGGAACTTTCTGTCAGCCCCTGCCTCTGTCCCCAGGGTGCTGGGATTATAGATGTGTTCCATCACACCCAGATTGTTTGGTTGGTTGCTGTTTTGCAGTCCAGTGGTGTGAACACAAGGCCTCATTCATGCTAGGGGAGTAGTCTACATCCTTAGCCCTTGTTGCTAATACTCTGCTGAGCCAGGCGGTTCCCCACAGTAACATTTCAAATATTGAGTTTCTCTTTTAATAAGATTTTGAAATACCTTACCATGCTTGCTTGCTACAGCCAACATTTTACAGTACTTACCACCTCCCTTTTATAGACAGGGGACCTGAGATCAAGCTCATTAGCTCTTGATGGTAACTAGTGAGTAGCAGAGAACATAGGTGGGCTGAATCTAAGACCACTGTTTATTTCTATCACACAGAGACAATCTTCCCCCAAAGCCCTGAAAACCATGAATACTCACAGCTGCCAGAGGACATGACCAACCTCACACACTGCTGTCAGGATCAGAATCCCCTCTCACACTTTCTGAGAGTCTTTTAAGTTTCTTTTCAAGAGTATTTCTTCATCAAATACCTAAGTGTGGTCTTCTCGATGCTCACTATCCTTTGTGCTCTATTCTTTTCCAACCTAAATGCAGTGCCTACTTTACTGAAAACCCCACCATATAGTCAGGGATCTTTCCCTGGGAAGAACAAACAGCACTCTTCTTCACGGTTGGCATTTTTGTCCCTGTCCCCCGGTTTCTTTGTTGATGTATGTATGTATGTATGTATGTATGTGTGTATGTATGTATTTGGGTTTTGAGACAGGGTTCCTCTGTGTAGTCCTGACTGTTCTGAAATTCACTCCATAGAGCTGGCTGGCCTCAAACTCAGAGATTTGCCTCCCTCTGCCTCCCAAGTGCTGGGATTAAAGGTGCGTGTCATCACTACCTGGCTAAATTCATCCGTCTTAAGGTCCCCATCTCTCTTCTTGTTTCTGGTGTCTTTCAAACAGGGTCTAAGAATCTCTTAGTATATTTATCCAAGGGAAAGTCATACAACCGTGAAGTTCGAAAACTGAAACTCAGTGTTGCAACAGACATGGATCTACAACCATAGGTGCACAAAGAAGGCAGTCCTCAAGAAATGCACTCAGTGTGACTAAGTAATGTTGCCTGTGCATGGTGACATGGTGATGGTAAAAATTACAAACGGAAGCAAAGGAAGATACTGTGTTGGTGAAGATTCAGAGGATTGTTGCAAAGCTGGCATTTTTGTTGTTTGCTGGTTTGTTGGTTTGTTTCTGGCCAGCATAATGGTCACACTCATACTGGTTTCTAAGTTTTCATAAACAACACAAACTGGAACTTATGGTGTGCACACAACAACCACAAGCTTTCCCAAACCCACCTCTCAAGTTAAGACAAGTGTCTTTTTCCTCACACACTGTTCTGTAACTTCTCTGTGTCCTTCACCTGCCTTCATATCACAGATGTGCTGAGGTGTGGCCTCTGCTTGCCCTGCTCATCTCCTCAGTACTCAGTCACTTGTCACATGCCTCTGGCCTCTGTGCCAAATGTCACACCTGTCATGAGGTCACCTTCCTGTTGCTGGCTTTGTGGAATCCCAGCACACTTACATATCTGTTCTCTGCAACACTGACAATGCCAGTCCCTCTCCAGTATCAAGCCAGTGACCTTTCTGGCTTTCTTCTCCTTGACTTTATCCTCAGTTGTCCTTCTATCCCTGTGGTGATGGACTCACAGACCTCCGCAGTGGATGCTGTTCTTAGGGTCCCTCGGGGACTTACCTCTTGCTCTGTTCCCTCAGTTTTTTCATCCTGGTGTTGATGGGACCTCAAGGCAATTCTGAACAAACTCTTAGGCCTGAGCTGCCTCCCAGGGTGAGGCTTGGGCATGCATGGGGATTACAAGA
The DNA here is from genome assembly GCA_019843965.1 of Rhynchomys soricoides. NCBI lineage: Eukaryota > Metazoa > Chordata > Mammalia > Rodentia > Muridae > Rhynchomys > Rhynchomys soricoides. The sequence goes on along the minus strand of JADRCH010000066.1, from coordinate 3,164,074 downwards.
TTTTCCATTGATTCTAATGTGCAAAGAGGACTGAAAACCACTTCTCTTGAGCTCACCCACAAATCCTCCTGTGGACACTTCTGTTTCATTTGTTACCATGGCTGCTAGTACATCTAAATGCTCATGGCTTCTGGTAGCACCCCCCAGCCTTAATTTCTCCTGAGTGGAACCATACATCTAACTGCCCACTAAGTCCCCTTTGGATGATTGCTTATTATGCTTGAAACTGATCTCAGGCCTCCTCCAAGTTCAGTGGGTGGTGCAGTCCCTGTACATAGGGCCCCACTTGGAAGTGACAGATTACCTACAACCCCTCCTTCCTCCTTACCTGGAATAGACATTCAATCTTTTCAGCAGACTCTCTTTCTAAGATTCTGTCTCAGGTTTGTCTGTCTACCTCCACAGTCACCATTCTTTTCCTCAATCCTTTCTTGGTGACTCACCTAGTAACCCCTCTCCGGTTGTTTTTTCTCACAGCCAAGTGTGAGTGCAACAATCCCAGTATTGCTTCAGGTACATCATGGTGGCTCCGTATTCTTCCTTAAAATATTAAGGTGACTTATAAGGCTCTCATGGCCCATACACACATAGACTGAGTGGTCATTGCTTTCCACAAGGCTGAGTGTGTCAAGTCTCTGTCACCAGACATACTCTCAAAGCCCCTTATACACACTGCAGAAGCAGCCCTGCCCTTTACAACACAACCAAAGCATCATTTCTGAGCATCTAACTGTGGCCCCTTGTATATGTTAGATGGAATCAGTTCTGTGCTCACTCCCTAGCTACTACTCCCCTGCGGGGTCCATTTCAACACTGGACAGCACATTCCAGTGAGATTGTGTCCAGCTGGTGCCTGTGCCTAGGAGAAACTGGAGGTAGGAAAGGGAGGGGTGGAAACTTAGGTAAGTAAATATTCATGTAGGACACTCCCACAAAAATTAAAATAAATTCAGAAAAAGGACAAAGCATAATTTCTGTTTCCATATTTCTTCTGAAAATCAAAACTGTCTTTTTTTATTGGAAATTTTATTTATTTACATTTCAAATGTTATCCCCTTTCCTGGATTCCCCTCCAGACACCCCGATCCCCTCCCCTCCCCCTGCTTCTATGAGGGTGCTCCCCGATCCACCCACCTCACTGCTCTGGCATTCCCCTACACTGGGGCATCGAGCCTCCACAGGACCAAGGGCCTCTCCTCCCATTGATGCCAGACAAGGCCATTCTCTGCTACATATGCAGCTGGAGTCATGGGTTTCCATGTACATTCTTTGGTTGGTGGATTAGTCCCTGGGAGCTCTAGGGAGTCTGGTTGGTTGATATTGTTGTTCTTCCTTTGGGTTGCAACCCCCTTCAGCTCCTCAGCTTTCTCTAACTCCTCCATTAGGGTCCCTGTGCTCAGTCCAATGGTTGGCTGTGAGCATCTGCCTTTGTATTGGTCAGGCTCTGACAAAGCCTCTCAAGAGACAGTTATATAAGGTTCCTGTCAGCAAGCACTTCTTGGCATCTGCAATAGTGTCTGCATTTGGTATCTGTATATGGGATGGATCCCCAGGAAATACAAATGGTCCCCGTTTCCTTTAGACAAGAACAATTCTGGGTTAAAAATTTGGAGATGAGTAGGTGGCCCCATCCCCCAACCAGGGGCCTTGCCTAACCTCTAAATATGGTCTCTATGGGTTCTTCCTCCCCTTTGTTGGGCATTTCAGCCAATCTCATCCCCTTTGAGTCCTGGGAAACTCTTGCTTTCCTGGCATCTGGGGCTTGCTGGTGGCTACCCCCAGTTCCTCATCCCCCATTGCTACACACCTCTGTTCAATTTACTGACCCTCTCTATATCATCCTTGTCTCTTCCCATACCTGATCCTGCCCCCCTTTTTACCTCTCCCCTCTTCTCTTTCTCCCAAGTCCCTAACACCCTCTACCATCCTGAGTATTTTGTGAGTATTTTGTTCCCTCTTCTAGGAAGGGCTGAAGCATCCACACTTTGGTCTTCCTTATTCTTGATATTAATATGGTCTGTGAGCTGTATCATGGGTATTCTGAGCTTTTTGCCTAACATCCACTTATCGGTGAATACATGCCATGTGTGTTCTTTTGTGACTGAGTTACCTCACTCAGGATGATGAATATCTTATTCCCAATAGACCTTCATCAAATATATGGGGAAATATAGCTTGAACAAAATTACTTACATAAGTTCTGAGAAATTTCCATTTCATTATTTGTCATGTGATATGAAATTACTACTCTTAAAAGTTGCTCAGATGTTACAGTAAACTCTTGTCATACAACAGTCACCGCCTGCCATGCTTTCCACACAAGGTTACTTTTCAAAGAAGTTGCATTTGTTTACCCGCTTCCCCCCATGCCCAGCTTGCATTTCTAAAAGAATGTAAATTTTTTAGTTAGAGAGCTTTAAAAGGTAAAATTGATTCAATCTCAGAACAGTATCTTCACAAATAAGAAATAAATGGATTCCAATAGCCCCCTGCAAAGAAAAGAAAAAGAAAAAGGAGAGAGAAGGCAGCTTTCAGACCTCTTAAAAGTGTGAGCAGAGAACAAGCATCTTAGTGAAATGCAGAAGAACCTTAGGCTTTCAGAACTAGAGGGGCTGAAATCACTCTGAAATCTGAAGCCAACCAAGTACCCTGTTACAAAAAGGCAAATAGGGAAAGGCTGACGTTTCCCAAGGAGGAAGTGCAGCTATTCCTTCAGGAAAACCAAACTCCTCGACATTGTGTTATTCTTTCCAGATTTGCCTGCCTTCATCTGGAATATGTAGTACAGATATTTATCATACAAATATATACATAAAAACACATATAATTGTATATTATATATACTAAATATAGCATATATTATATGATATATATTACATATATATCATATAATATACACTATATATTATATATTATATGTGATATTATATATAATTATATATCATATAATATATAAATTGCATACTATATACTATCTATTAAATATGTACTACATGCATATGCATATGTATATGTATAAATGTATATGTAATATGTATATGGAATATATATGTATGTGTATATGTAATACATATTATTTGTGTAATATACTATATACATAGTATGAATATTATATGTACATAGTATGCATATGTTATAATATATATTAATATTTACTAATATAATAATAGAATTAATAATTGATAACAGTAATTATGTTATATGTTATATATTAATGTTATTAATAATAGTATATAACATATAGTATATATAACATGTCTATATAATATCTGTGTGCATGTAGTTGTCTGTAGCATACCCTACAGGTAATAAACTAATACTTTTGAAAGATACAGGGGAGAGGGAATGAGAGAAGAGACTGTCATTAAAACTTGGTACTGCTCTCCATCTAGTTACCCTGGAGCTATTGCAACCCAGAGGATCTGATGGTGTCTTCTGGAAGGGGTAAATGAACATCAGAGCAATATCCATTTGTTTCCAGATTTATCATTTCTTTATCCAGCTTTTGTGGAAATGATTATAACCACAGACTCTCATGGTCATGGTCATGGGACTGCTCATTAGTAGTAAGCCATACAAAGTAAACCAGCCCAGGGGTGGGAGCAAGGGCTCATTAATCTTCAAGCAGGTGAATATAACACCATCTCCTCTCCTCACTGGCCGCATTTGTTCCACAAGCAGGAATAGCAAGCTTGGGTTGCTGTCAAGCTGTTCTTTGTAGTTCATTCAGCATTTCTGGAGTGATGTGTTATTTCTGCTTGAGATTTTCTCTGCTCTCCTCCCCCCTCTCTTTCAACTACCTGTGTGACACAGTGACACAATTCTGTTTTGATGTGACAAATCTTTATCGGGTTTGCGGTTATGTGATATTTCTCTTCAGAATTGTTTTGAATATGCTTTCTCCTTGAGTCTTTGTTGTCTTCTCTGAGTTTCCGGAAGACAGACAAAGCAATTCTCATCTCCTTGAATGAGTATTTTAGCCCTTAACACTCTCCAGCTAATACTCAGTTGTGCACGAAATGTGCACACATCATGTTATTTCTCCCAAGACTGTCCATTGCCTTTGCTTCTGATATCTAGTTCTATGAAGCCTGTGCCTGTGAATTAATCACTCCTGAAATGGCTTTTAGGAAAACAGTGTGTGGAGGATCAGTATACAAACAAATTGAATTAACTATGAGAGACAGATGACGTGCACTCTGTTCTGCTGATATGCTGGGGGAGTTAACCAGGCACAGCTCATTAACACTAATGGAAAAATTCATCACTTACGATGTGAATTTCCAAATGCTGCTAAGACGCAGTCTCCTCCTAATTTGCTATATAACCTGATTATTTCTAAATGCACAACTATCCAAAAAGGAGCTGTCCTATCAATCATGAATCTGGAAGATTACTTCTCATTAATTTAAATCTGAATTTCATTGAGAAGAGAATTCCTGTCTAGAAAGCAATTTCTTTTTCGATAACTCTATCTGTTATCTACTGTACCCCACCACCACCACCTATAAGCTTCTGAATGGCAAATAGCACATACTTGCCAGGTTTTCATTTTAACCTAGACTTTTATTGTATTTTAAATACAGCTCAAAAATGCAAGGGGGAAACTAGGGTTTTCTCAGTTTGATCTGTATAGTATGAAGAATTCAGGACAAGTGAGCCACATGTCATCCAAAGTTCCATCACTCAGCAGATCTGTGTGCAGAGCAGGATTGAGATGCAGTGTGTGATCTGGATGGGTGCTTACATGGTCAGAGAGTACACACAGCCTGTGCAGTGTCCCAGGCTGCAGGTGTACACTCTCACTGTAAAGACTCTAAACCCTTAATAGCTGCTTCCATAACTACAGAGAAACTGGATTCTCCAGTTATCACATAAGGCTAAGATTAGGAGCAGCACCCTTTGCAAAGAGGTGTGGCATTTGTTTAGAGGCAGACTGGACTGTCTGACAGTAAACCAAGCGTGTGTGTGTGTGTGTGTGTGTGTTTGCAAAAAGTCAAGAAATTTAGCATCTATAGTAATTAAATGACATTTTCTCTTAATTAAAATGAGTTTAGGACACAAATTCAGCCTCATCTCACTTAAAACTAATGACCTTTTATAAACAGAATGCTGTTTACAGAATGCTTATAGAATGGAGATTTCCAGGTGCTAGACATGGGCACAGGGTGAAGGGCATGTTGACCAGACTGCATATGATTTCAATTAAGTAATAACTTCCAGGGACTGGAATGATTATTCAGAATTTAAGAACTTTTCTATTTACTTTATATCCAGATCACAGCTTCCCCCACCTCCTGTCCTTCCAGTCCCTCCCTCTCACCACCACCCTATCCCCATCTACCCCTCCGTCCCCTTCTCCTCAGGGAAGGGGAGACTTCCCATGAATATCAACCCACCTTGACATATCAAGCTGCAGAAGGGTAGGCACATCTACTGATGCTAGGTGAGGCAGCCCAGTCAGAGGAAAGGAATCCAAAGGCAGGCAATAGAGGAACTGATGAAAACAGATGCAGAGATCCACAGCAAGCATTAGGTGGAGCTTGGGGATCCTGTGGAAGAGGGGTAAGGAAGGACTGAAGGAGGAAGAGGAGTCAAAGACACCAGAAGAAAACCTACAGAATCAGCTAAACTAAGCCATAGGGTCAACCAGAAAGCACACATGGGACTGACCTAGGCTCTCAGCACATATGTAACAGTGGTGCAGCTGGGTCTTCATGTGGGTCTTCTAAAGCAGGAGCGGAGGCTGTCTCTGACTACATTGTGAACATTTCTAAGAAAGTAAGCCTTAATTATTCTTTTTTTATTTTTCATATTTTATTTACATTTCAAATGTTTCCACCTTTCCAGATCTCCCCTTTGGAACCTCCCCATTCCCTCTTAAGGTAAAATGTAAGCATAGTCAGTAAGTAAATAAGCATATGCTAATTAGCCCAATTTAGCTATTTCACCTATTTTATAGCATCATATTAGCATGTTAAATATATATGATTTTTTACATGTCAATCAATAAATAAGATATGCCCAAGGGATTACATAAGACAAACAGGTGCTTCTCCATTCAGAGAAACTGAGCAGAGGACCTTGCAATGAGCACTTCCTGTCTCCTTTCTCTCCTCTCCCGGTTGCAGCTTCTTTATCTCTAGTGTCAGTGAGAGGCCATCAGCTGTAGAAGTTCAATACATAAGTTGTTTGGGAACTGAGATTTTAGCGAAACAGGTTTGCCATGTGTGAGGCTGGCCTATGGACTAGCACATTTTGAAACAATGTTGCTTGTTTTGTGCAGCCCTAGTTCACTTTGATTAACACACAGTCTTTACAGCTGCGTAATTCACAGGATTCACACATTTAAAGTGCACAATTCAATGGGTTTTTGAATGAATTCACAGCTAGGCTAATGCCAGCTCAGTCAATTCTGGAGCATTTTCTGTAGCGTTCTTTCTTTTCTGTTTTAGTCTCTCCAGTTCTTATTTTCAAAGCAAATTCTCTTCTCATGATCCTCCTCTTCCCTGCCCTGCTTGTATCTTGCACAGCCTGACAAACAGTCAGACTCCTGTTCATTGCTGAGTTATAGAGGCACAGGAAAGGATCCTAGGGAGGGGAGGGGGAAGGGAAGGGGGAGGGGAGGGGGAGGGGAGGGGAGGGGGAAGGAGAGGGGGAGGGGAGGGGGAGGGGAGGGGATGGGAGGGGGAGGGGAAGGGAAGGGAAGGGGTGAATGGGAGAATAGGCACTGCCTTCCCACAGACGTGAGCACAGCAGGTAGGGACGTGCACCCTACAGAAACTAAGGGACTGGAAAACACACCTTCCTGGCACGTCCCTCTGTGCAGTCCTAATCTTTTCCTGTTCTCTGCCACAGTGTGCTTAGGCAGAACAGTGGCGCCTGCACACTGCTATCGACAACCATGTCCTTACTACATGTGTGTGCACACACTCATATTCATGGACACACACTTACAGACACACTTGTGTTCAAATACACACAATACCACATACCACACAAGCATGAAGAAACAGTGAAAAGTATCTCATTTTTTTAAGAGTAGACCAGTAAGCTAAAGGCTATGCCTTTGTTTTCTGGAGCTCACTCTGCTGCATTCTATGTATGTTTGCACACATAACTATGTTAAACCAAGAGATGCACAGTGTTCAACGAGTTCTGTAAAGACCTTGACTCCAAAACATCTCTTAAGTGGTACTGAATAGTTTCTTTAGATGGGAATTCAGGGCCAGCTCGTGCTATCAGAAGAACAGGGGACATGGAAAGTCGCTGTGTCAATCACAGGAGAGTCAATGATGCTAAAGAATTTGGAGGTGACAGTCTCAGAAATGAGAAATTCAAACCCATGTTGATAGCGGTGACAATGTCAACACATATTACAGACACTTGCTTAATACATTCATGTGTTGTGGGGTGGATAAAACTGGAAATAGCGAATATCAGAGGTTTGCAACAAATAGAATGCTATTCTTTCTTCTAATAGTCTCTATTAGGATTTTAGAATCTAATATTCAGATAGCACAATCCATTTTAAATATAAATTTCATTAAACAATTTTGCAACCTAAGTTGAATATAAGTAAAATACTGGGTTGGTACAAAGGTAGACAAGTTTCCCATCATGTTTATGGATTGGACGGGTGATTGAATTTCACAGATCTATTGAGTAGAAAATACAGAGTAGAAACTAAAGCCCGTGGATAACACTTATATAAAGATTGTACTATCAAGCTGATGCAGGCTAATGAATAAATTGAGGATTAATCAGGCAAAGAGAAAACTTAAATTACCTTCTGCATTAACAACACAGCAACTGACCGCACCCACAGGGTGGAGTCTTGGGTTGGGTTCCTGCCATGAGTCAAGTGTTGAGTTAAGAGGAACATAGACATGACTACAAGGAGAGCGACTGTTTATCAGAGTGGAGCCTGTGTGGTCTTTTCATCAGGAAACTTCTATTTTTCAGAACCAAGAAGAATGCTGATTTACCTCCACTGGGGTAATAACCCTGATTTAAACTCTCCAAATAGACTCATCTATATGGACTCAAATTTCTTGAAGGACCAAAAAAAAAAAGTAGAAGGGTCAGGGGTCAAAATGAGGAGGAGGAGGAGGAGGAGGAGGAGGAGGAGGAGGAGGAGGAGGAGGAGGAGGAAGGGAGTTCTAGAAAACTCTGAGAGTCCACATCCTGTGTTGCATAACTTGTCCCTGAGGCTGGACTCTCAGTGAGGGACCCTGTCTGTGGATCCCACTCTACACAATCCTCACCGCAACAGACATGTAACTAAGACAGAGACCATGACTGATACTCCTGTTTTCAGTACCTACCTACACCAACCAAAAGAGAGCAAAGTTCTAGAGGAGGTTATGAGTGAACAGGGTCAGGGAGGATGTTCTCTCAGAGCACCCCTTTCCAAGTGGTGCCTCCACAACCCTTGAAGCACCTCAGTTAGCAATCCAGTTGCTCAGAAGAATCTGTCATCCGGACAGAGTTAAAGAAGTGGTTTAGCTAAGCCTTCTTTAGACGACTGAGCCACCATCATTGGATCTATGAAGCGTGAGCAGCTCCCAGTCTATGCAGTCTGAAACATGCAGCAAGCATCATCCATTTTAACTGTATGTGTCTTCCGGTGTCCCCATTAATCTTCATCAGGCCCCACCTCGTCATCTCTGCCCACCTGTAGAGTGTGTCCATTTTATCCAGTCTTGCTTGTCTTTGAACATGTTAGAAGCAATGCATAGTCTCAGCTCAATGCAACCCTTCTGCGTTATGCATCTTCATCCTTACACTCAATGGGCTTCTCTCCACTGTTTTCTTTAAGAACCTCCAGATTTAGTAAACTCCATGTGCCAGTGGTTGTTTTTCCAGAAGGTGTCAGAACCAAGTCTTTCTTCTGTCTCTGGCTAGACCTTCCAGCCAGCCCTCTATGCCCTGCTGTGACCTCCCAATGCTTCTCACAGCTGAGGCTTCGAAGACAGGCTTCCAGATGTCACTATACTTTCCCACCTTAGGAACCCATATTCTGTTCCTTGACGCATAGTGAGTTCAGTCCTATTTCAGGAATCTGACCTTGTGCCCTTCTTGGCACAGAAGTAAGAAGTGGGTGGAGCAGCGATGAAAACAGTATTAGGAACGCCGCTCCTCACCAAGATCGTCGTCATTTAAATCAACAGTGCACACCGTGTGATACATACTTACAGAACTTCGTTCCAAATTGAGTGTTTAAAATATGTATTATCCTCTTCTGACGATCTTATGACTCTTGCATGTGAAATGGACCTTCGCATATTAATGAACCACATTGAGATCTTTACAGCCATTAGTACTGTTGTTTTTATTTCCCTGAGGCAGAATCTCCCTCTCTATATTGTCCAGAATAGCCATTATCTTGTGAGCCATTTGCTCAGTCACACAGGTTGTGGGATTATGGGTGAGTGGTACCATGTGTGACATCTTTTATACTTTAAGGCATCTGTTTGTCACTGGCAAAGTCAAAGGCTTATAAAGTGTTAGTCTTGGTCCTACTGTGTGACCACACACCTAACACAGTGCCATTCTGCAATACATGTAATTGGGAACTTTGTCTCCTGGCCCTAGATTCAACTAACATAGAGCACTTTGAGTGTGCTCAGTGTCGTATTGTGTAATTGTGTTTGGCTCTTACAGATGCAACCTCAGTGTATGTGTGTATGTGAAATGTATAAGTTCCCATCTTAAAATATGCTGGCAGGGAGCTTTGGAATAGTTTTTCTGGCAGAAAGTCAAAGCTTTCTATCTCTTATTTCCCCTTGTGGTTTATAAATTATGGCACTTCCCAATAAAAAATTTTCCAGATGGCCAATTCCTCACATTGTGCTTCGCTCCATGCAGACAACATGTCTGTTTCTAAAGAATCCCCTCTCTCCCACATGTTCTATTCTTGAGGCAGCTCCACATTTGAAAATGAAAAAAAAAAAATTAAAACATGGAACAGTCTAATTTCTCTAAGAATATCCTAATGGAACTACTTGTTCTCAACAGTGCCCAAGACATCTAAGAATACATCACTCTCACTTAGGAGTCAGCAAGCACCTACTATGCATAAAGCAACAAGGCACCTACTATGTGCAGAGCACTTTGACAGGTGTTTCTTCATTTTTATTTCCTTGTGAATTTGGGAAAATGTTTTTCCCAAGAAATAGTTTGATATGTTTCTTAAACCCAGTCTCTCACATCAAACTGCCAGCACTTATATCCTGTCTGTATAATTTAACCATGGGGCTGGAGAGATGGCTCAGGGGCTGGAGAGAAGGATCAGAGGTTAAGAGCACTTGATTGTTCTTCCAGAGGTCCTGAGTTCAATTCCCAGCAACCACATGGTGGCTCCCAACCATCTGTAATGAGATCTGATGCCCTCTTCTGGTGTGTCTGGCAGCTACAGTGTACTCATAAATAAAATAATTCCCCAACCTTATGACCTTAAATGACTTAACTCCTCCATGCTTTACCCTTGACATCTGCCAAATGTACAATGAAAGGAGACCTTCCCTGTTTTTTCTTTCTTTTTGAGACAGGATCTCATCCTGTAGTCCAGGCTTGCCTGAAATTCACTATGTAGCATCAGCTAGCCTTAAACCGACAGAGATCCTCCTGCCTCAGCTTCCCAAGTGCTGGAATTACAGGTGTCAGCCACCACATCCTCCTTGTCACATTCTTTCTCCTTTCTTTTCATCCTTTCTGAGGTGCTAGGTGTTGAACGCAGGGGTTAAGAATGCAAAGCAAGTATTGTACCACTGAGCTAAATCCATATTATGGCTTCCAGTTCAGTGCCTTTATGGGATTCCTGAGTGAGTGACTGACTGAATGAGAGGGTGTCTACTTCTTGTGTCTTCTCTTGGGCTCTTTTCTTTCTGTTTGTTTATTTTGTCCAAGTCCGATGTGTTGATTTCTGTCTTGACTGACTATATTTTATTTTATCTTATTGTATTACTATCCCTTAGAAGGCTGTTTGTTGTCTAATGAGAGACAGGAAGGTGTGGATCTAGATGAGAGGGAGGGGGGAAAGAACTGCGAAAAACAGAGAGAGGAGAAATTTTAATCAGGATATATTATGTGAGGAAAATGCTCTATTTTCAATAAAGGAGAAAAAGACAGACATCCTTCATGGGGCTATTGGGAGAGTTAACTAGAACTTCAGTCAGGCTCATAGAAATACTGTGAAAGTAGAACCTATTTGATATCAGACTAATCAAGTTTTATATAACTTTTTTCATTTTAAAGCCTAATATTAGTACAAATAAAAACTTTCTATATGCACACTTTAGGATAAATTCATGGCCTTTAATAAAATGTAATCATGTGTTCTCAAAAGCAAATAGTTTATTTAAATAACACTTAGAATAATTTGTGGTAGAAATAGTAATATTGATAGCATTCTCTGAAAATAAGTATTTACCCTTATTAGAATTTCCACAGATAAACCAACTATGTAATATCACAAAGGGTATTTTTTTCTTAAAACTGTTGTTAAATATCTCCCTTCAGGATTTAATGAAAGATTCCTAATTTGCCCCTTATTGCTAATAAGGACAATATTGCTTTATACACATTAAATTTTAGGACACATTTGCCTTTTGGCATGTTAACTAATTTAGAAATAATAGAATACAATCGACAATCGCCTTCTTTAAATGGAATCTGCCTTTACAGCTTGAACTTTCAAATGCAGTTTTCCTTTGTAGGACAATCAACTAACCAGATATCGACACTGGCAATAAAATTATAAGCATACAGCACAATGTTGTCTCCTAGAGGCAGACTGCTTACAGCAGACAGAACTCACTCTTACATAATTGGAAATCCATCCTATTAAGAAGTAGGTTTTCATTTTCTCTTCCGCCAGTTCCTGCCAATCACCATTCAGATTCCTACTGAGACCACTTGGAAGAGGAAATATGCAGTTTCTGTTCTCCAGAAGTCAGCTTCTTTTTCCTGGTTCTCAAAGTTCATCCATGATGACTCATTTGGCTTTCTTTCATTTTATTTTTATTTGATTTTATTTTTATTGGATATTCTTTATTTACATTTCAAATGTTCTTCCTTTTCCAGGTCTCCCCTTAGGAAACCCCCTATCCCATTCCCCTCCCCTGCCTCTATGAGGGAATTCCCCCACCTACCCACCCACTCCTGTCTTTCCGCCCTGGCATTCCCCTACACTAGGTCATTGAACACCCTCAGGCCCCAAGGCCTCTCCTCCCACTAATGTCCAATAAGGTCATCCTCTGCCACATATGCAGCCAGCGCCATGGGTCCTTCCATGTGTATTCTTTGGTTGGTGGTCCAGTACCCGGGAACTCCGGGTCTGGCCTGTTGACACTGTTGCTCCTTCCATGGGGCCACAAACCCCCTCAGCTCCTTCAGTCCCTTCTCCAACTCCTCCATCGGGGACCCACCCAAGCTTGGTCCAGAGGTTGGCTGTAAGCATCCGCCTCTGTATTTGTCAGGCTCTGGTAGAATCACTCAGGAAACAATAAAGAAATCACAAAGGGAGACAACCCTGGAGATAGAAAACCTAGGAAAGAGATCAGGAGTCATAGATGCAAGCATCACCAACAGAATACAAGAGATACATGAGAGAATTTCTTTCATTTTAAAATGATAGACTTTTAAAGATCATTAAAATTTTAAAACAGTTATAGAAACATGAGGAGTAAGGGCAGATGGTGACAAATGGAACTGTATGTTGTACTTCTTGATAAGGCAACCTGAAGATAGGTTACCATTGTGGAGATTCCAGTGGAAGTCTGGTGAATTCTGTGACTCACAAGACTGCCAGGAATTGCCTGAGGAGGTGTTGGGAGGCCAGCAGGACTTCGGCAAAGCCTCTTCTTCTAGTGTGTGATTGTTTGAGAACTTACCTCACATGGGTGACGGGCAAGTTGGTTTCCTCGTTCTTTCATCCGGCATCCGAATAGCACACCTAGTCTTAGCATGTAGGTTTGCCAAGATAACTGTAAACATCAGCACTTAACCCACAGGTGAGATACTTTTACAAATATGCAAACTTATCCTTATGCATCCTGATAGCCACACTTTCATTTAAATTCCATCACGCTGAACTTAAAATCTCCCAGCAGGAGGGGTTATCTCATGAAGCTCCACTGCCAAAACATATACATTTAATTTATAGATAACTTTATTAAATCACGCTTGAAGCATTTTTGAGTTCAATAACTATCAAGCTCTTTATCAACCACTGTTTTGGAGCCACAGCTTCTCTTCCAGGTGATAGTTTACCTTTAAATTTTCACGTTCATAATAAAATGCAAACAAAATATGGAAAAGAGGAGGAAATATACCCTAAAGACTTTCAAAGAAACAAAACATCATTTAAGCAGGGGGAGTCCAATTTAAAACTGCATTTGCAAATTTAGTTTTAAATAATTACTTTGACATGATCATGCTTTTTTAAAACTAAAATACTACAATTAAAAGGATGAAAACAGCTTTGTATCATAACAGCAATGTTCCTTGCGATAACAGAAATGCAAAACTTATTGCAATAATTGTTTTGGTTGAATTAATAATGTAGCATGTTAATCATATCATTTGTCTAATTTCCTGCCTAATGTTACCTGTGTAGACGGGGTTCTGGTAGAATATTTTTTAAATGACAGATTCTATTCATCTGATCATCTCCCTGAATAAATTACACAAATTGCTTATTCAGTACATTAACCTGATTGCAGTGTAAAATCTCTGAAGGCCATTAGTATGGGTAGTTAGCATACTATCTATTCCTTAAGACCAATTTATACTTTGTAAGTTTCTTGTAACCGTACACTAAATCCTTTAGAGGATCATCATCTCTGTCTCTGTGCCCATCCCCCCTCCATGTGCCTCTTTTCCTGCTAGGTGTATTCAGTCTGGTATACTGAACATATTACCTAAGACAGAACTCAGAAAACATTTTGGTACAAGCTCAATTAAAGAGTATTTCCTAAAGCAATTAAATGCTGCATCTTGTGCTTGACTTTTTGATATTAAAACAGACATTAATGAAATGACTAAGCTCCAAGCTACCATGAAAACGAAGCAAATAGAGAATGAACTTAATGTCCCTCTCGTTCTGTATGCACCATTTTTAAAAGCTCATTTTCTTGGCACGTATTTTAGCCTTTACTGGGTTCAAGCTTGTAAATATTTCTAACATTCACATCAGGATCCTACTGGTTGAATTGTAATAGGGAGCCTTTTATTTGAGGGGAGGACTGGTCCTCCAGTTCTGTAGTAAAGCCTTTGCTGCTTCATCAGAATGAGTACAGGTGCCAGAAAGTGATGAAGGTCCTCCGCTGTTTCTAAATGGCAGAGGCAGCAGCCTTACAGGCAGCTGTCTAGAATGGCCAGAGGAACTGCAAAGATGATAGCAAATGTGGTCTGAGATTGGAGACCCTGATAAAGAGGCTGAGGTGAGAGTGAGAACAAGGTCTGTGCTGTGGAGACACCAGAAGTCTCATTCCTCAGCTGTATGTTGGGATGAGGCCTCTCCATAATCTGAAAGATATTAGTAAATATGTAAAAACGAGCCATGTGGCCGGTGCTTCCTGTTTGTTTGGGAGCTGACATTTGCTGGGGTGCTGAGCCTCAGGTCGCTCAATGTTAATAAGTTCACACCCATGGCTCCTGATTTGTAGGGAATTTATTCCTTTGAAGAAGATCTGTAGTTCAAGCAAAAATGTATTCCACACTGATGAAGGTTGGAAGGAGTGTCAAATTTAGAGAGTGGAGACAATCTTAATGTAACTAGGCATCGGTCTTGAGAGTAATAAAGATGCAAATGGCTTGGTCCGGTGGTTACTTCAGGGTAGTGGGTATCATTGAATACCCTGTGAGATTATCACTCCTTGAGTCTAAGGGCATGCTCTTCATAGTTACTTTTTGTTTCAGTGATAAAGACTATGACCAAGAGCAACTTCAGGAGGAAAAAGTTTGTTTTTAATCTTACAATGCACACTGCCACTGAGTAAAGTCAGGGCAGGGGCAATCAGGAAATCATGCCTTATAACGCGACCACAGGCTGATCTGATGGAGAAAATGCTTTGGTTAAGATTTCCTCTCAAGGATGTCAAATTGACCACTGAGATTAGACATCGCAGGAGAAGAGTGGGAAGGAAAGGGAGAATGGCTCTCTCTTTCTTGTATGCATCTGCACTGAAAAAGCAGAATTCCTCTTACCAGCAGGAATACAGTAGGATCAACTACAACTGGAACAAAATAGTGTGTACTGGTGGTACACGTGCAATATATTCTGTGCTGAACCCTCTGCACAGATTAGCACACTGAGCTCGAATCCAGCCTTCATGTTACGTATGAGCAAACCATGCCCTGGAAGATTGGTGTTGGAGCAAAAGTGAAACTCATTCCAATCTGTTCCTAGAGTCTCCTTTGCTATCTCAGTATTCTCTGAGTGTTCTAGCAGAGTAAATTCTTTTTAAAAGAAAGTTACAGACATGGTAATGGTCCAGGAGGCACCCTCAGTAAATTCCCTTAATGTTAAAAATACCATGAGGGGAATTCTGCTTCTCCACCTCATACCTTATTACCATGATGCCAGGCCTCTCCAAAGACTCAGAAATGATGGAGCTACCCATGATTGACTGAACTCTCTGAATCCATGAGTTGCTGTAATCCTCCTTCAAGTTATTCTTGTCAGGTGTTCTGGTTGAAGCCATGAGAAATGTAACTAATACAAGAGCCAATGTTTTCTTCCATTTTCTACTGGCATTAAGTCATATCTGTATAGGAGATGTTAGTGGTTATCAAATGGGAAACCCATGGATTAGGCTCCTATATGGATATCCTTCTTCATCTATGAGGGTGGCATCATAGGAGGCTGCTGAATAGTCAGAAGTTTTACCAGAGAAATAGAACATAAAATGTCAACACGGGGCTTAACAATTTGTTTGGGCCATAATTTTGGAGTTTTCAGTCTATCATCCTTGGTTTTGTTGATTCTAGGCTTATAGTGGTGCAGAACTTCAGAATGAAAGACAGCATATAACATACCACATTGCAGACAGAAGCCAGAAGAAGTGGAAACCAGAAGTATTTGGGATAAGATAGAGTTTCCCAGGACAGGTTCCCAGTGAGCTTCTTCTAGCTATGGTCTATCTTGTGGGCTTAGATTTTTTAAAAAACCTACTCTTAATTAGGGTTCACAAAGACTTCAATGCCCCCTTCTAGCCCACCATCAAGGGTAGGAGAGAAAAGATGGTAAGTAGGACAAGGTGGACTGTTTAGAAGTAGTTCCTTTGGGTGATTCCAATCTTTGTTTCTCAGGATATTAGCAGTCCAATTCAGTAGCCGGAGAGCAAATGCAAATCTGCAGTGGTAGCACAATCCAGCAGAAACAGCTGGGCTCCCGCTGAATTGGCACAAGTCAGCAGGAGCAACTAAGCCAAGACACCAGGAGAACTTCTCTGCCTTGCCTCTCTCAACAAAACAAAGATCAGTGAAAGGAAGTGTTGTAAAGCACCCCATCATTGTCCATCGATTCCAACTTATATGTCCTCCCATGGGTCATGCTTCAGCCAAACACCACCTGAGTCAGCCTCGCCATGTGAGTCTACAGCACATGACCCAATCAGAAACTTCTGTTTCACTATCTCCTAAACTTTTCAGAATTCCCAAAAGAGTTCTACTACATGGTAGATAATCCTACAATACTTTAGCTTCTGAAGAAGAACAGAATCTAAAGATTAAGACTGTTGTCTGTTTCATTTGTACTTATAATTGCAAAGACTTGTATGTGGCCTCGGTTATTTTTTCACATAAACAATTGCTACTGTGATTATTCTATAGATGTGCAAACAAAGATCAGAAACAGAATGACTTGCTCAGAGTTTGATAGTGATTAGTTTAAATGGAGTTTCCCTAATGTTTTAGTCCATGCTTTCATCAGCATGTTGAACTGATTATATGCTTAATTTAATTAGTAACTCTCTTCTAGCATCCTAATTGGCCATTTGCATGACTTTCAAAGACCAGGGAGGAGTTTGCAGCAAAATAATAAGAACCATGAGTTTTCCATTCACCTACTCGGGTTCTATATGTATTTAGATTTCTTTTGAACTCTAGTAATGAAACTTTTAGAATTATCACATTCCTTTTAATCCATGTGTAATAAATTATCTGGTATTTGAAATGACATTTATGTGATGGGTGAAAGTTGACTGTGTTGTATTTCTTAAAGCTATTGAATTTAAAGAAAACTAACTCTGAGAATCAAGACTCCAAATAAATAATAAATCTGTGAATCTCTCTCTCTCCATATATATATATATATATATATATATATATATATATACACACACACACACATACACACACACACATAGAACAATAAAACTGTTACATTTTTAGTATTTAAAATCAAGTGATGTGGCTTCCTAGCCTCCAGTCAAACATGTACCATTTGTACTAACTCCTAGTCTTCATAAAAGTAAAATCAGCCTCAACTTAAGTCATATGTTAGCTCTTAGACATTTTTATGAAGAGTTTCATAGCTATAATACAGCTTCAGTTTCTCAATATACATCCTATCTTTGCTGCCATTTTTCAAAGAAGTCAGTGTTTTCTTAGGGAAAGAAGGGGTACTTACTCATCAGCCTTACAACACAGAGCCCTCACCTGAAAGCTGGGGAGAGTTCACTGCATTTCTAATTTAAAAGCAATGAGAACATACTGGGAAGCAGCTTCAGAGGAAGGGCTGGCTTCCTCATGTCCTAGTCACAGCCACACACATCACCCGTAACCTCAGCATGCGCCCACTGTGAGGGCTCTGCCATCTCCAGGGCAAGTGATAACTCAGCCTACATTACCTTCTTTCCTTTTAGATTGTCATGGATCCCTCTGTGATCTAATGGAGGCACAGATTCAGTGCTTCCCAGTTGCTCTTGGTTCTTAGAGGCAAAGACCCCCACACCCTCCATTCTATAATAAAAGGTTTCAAATGAAGAAGGCTCCATCTGCCTCCCTGCAGTGGCATTGGGATCAAACCTCCCAGCTAGAGTATAACTGTTTTTTTAGTGTTCTCCTATCTCTGTCTGAGATGAAGTGATGATTGTGCAGATGTTGCTGGTACACTGTGATATTCTTGGTTATCAGAACCTGAGGTCTGTGAGCTCACAATCAGCTGAGACCACCCTTTAGAAATTGAAGCCAGAGAAGGATCCAGGATGCTGGTCAGGAACTTGGATAGTAGGCAAAGGGCACAATCAGGTGTTATTCCAGGTCAGAAGCACCCAGAAAATAGGCAGTGTTGCATGTGGGAAGTGAATCTGTGCTTCTTGGCTTGGGTTTAGGAGACAAGCGTTGAGTTCATAGTAGAGTATTCAAGAGCATTGCCGGACCACAGTGTGCCATTGTGGTAGGACACCCAGACTCTAGTTCCAGCATCAGACTGGCCATTTTGAAACAAAGACCAAGGCTGATGTTGATTTAAGGGAAAGCACATCCTACAAGACTGATGGAGCTCTGGAGCAGAGCAAATATACAGATGCCAGGGTGACAGTACTGATGCCAGGGTGACAGTACTGATGCCAGGGTGACAGTACTGATGACAGGGTGACAGGGTGCTACTGCTGAACCTGTAAAAAACATGCCTATAAAATCTGAGGATGGGGTTTAGGGAGTTGCCCCTGGCCTCTTGTCATCAAGGTGACTCCTGGACACAAGGGGAACCACAATGACCCTGAGGATAAGGTGTTCCTGATGAGGAAGGAAGGACAGAGAAGCAGAGGGTCTCTCTGCCAGACACCAAATGCAGTTGCCTGAGCAGCTTCCTCCCACACACTGACTTCACCAAAACACAGAGGCAGATCTGCCTTCAGAATACTGCTCTGAAAAACCTCATAGTTTGTGTTTCCATTTAACTTCAGGTGCTAGGATCTAGGCTTACAAATTCTACCACGTGTTAGCTTAATCATTAATATCTAATGGTATTTGCAATTTTTTTTCATCGTGAGGTAAAAAGAATCTGTCAAAGGAATAAAACCTCTTGCTTACTGCAACTGTCTTTCAGCTTTATGCTTGCTTAGCTTACATCCTCTTGTCATCGACTAGACTGCTGAAGAATCGGGCACTGGCAGGTTTTTATAAAGGATTTGAGTGATCCCTATGAAGCTCTTGGTAATAAACTGGTTTGGTTTTCTCTGGGTCAGCCAAATAGATCACACTGTCTCTTCGCTTCCCTGCACTTAAGCGCTCCTCTGAGAACTGAGGAGGGACAGGAAGTTGTCAGCTCCATCAGAAGAGCCTATTCTCCCAGAGAGGCACCTGCTGTATGTAGGCCTCCTCAGCCCTCCATCTGCTGCTGTCTCCACCCACAGTGACCTGGGATCTTACAGTACTTCTCTACCAACCAGACACTGTGTTAGATCCTGAATAACAGAACTTCATTTCAAAACAGTTTCAACATAGGTCACTTAGGGGTTTCTACTGCTGTGATGAAAAGCAACATGAACCTGAACCAGTTTGTTCAGTTGATGGTTCCACCGCATAGTCGTCCATCACTGAGTAAAACTAGGGAAGGAACGCAAACAGGACAGGAACCTGGAGGCAGTAGCTAATGCAAAGGCCACAGAGGAGTGCTGCTGATTGGCTTTCTCCTCCGAATTTTCTGGCCTGATTTTTCTACACCCCAGGATCACCTTCTCAAGGGTGGAACCACCCACAATGGGCTGTTCCTTCCACACCAATCACTAATGAGGAAAATACACAATATACTTACCCATGGGTCAGGTGGTGGGGGCATTTTCTCAACTGATG
This sequence comes from Rhynchomys soricoides, assembly GCA_019843965.1. Lineage (NCBI taxonomy): Eukaryota > Metazoa > Chordata > Mammalia > Rodentia > Muridae > Rhynchomys > Rhynchomys soricoides. Next base: position 3,144,268 of record JADRCH010000066.1, on the reverse strand, counting down.
CAAACAATTATAGCTGGAAGCTGAGTCTCCTCATCGTGTTTGTCCTTTCTTCATCCCTCATCAGTGTCTTCTTAAACTCTTCACCGGGCTTTTAATATATTCTCTTGAACCTCGTAGTCTGTATCGTCAGAATCCAGGTCTTCACATGCCTCACATGGCTGAATCAGAAACTATTTCACTCCAGTGATGCTCCCGGATATTCCTTATGACCGTGGAGACAGAACAGAAGAGAATTCCAATGATAAATGACAGTGTGTGCTGATGAATGAGAGAGGAGAGAGGGGGACAGAACGTCTTCCAGTTGAAAGACATATTGAATAAGAGAGCTCTGTGTTAGCTGTCTTTCTCCATGGTGCACCAATAAGAGAGCTCTATGTTAGCTGTCTTTCTCCATGGCGCACCAATAAGCTGGAGAGGTGGGAGTGGAGCGTGGAGGTACAAAGGCAGGTAGCAAGAGTCACTAAAGGGGCTTTGATCACTAAAGCCTCGATTGGAAGTGTGTGTTAGATGGGCATTCATGATTCTGAGCGGCAGCTCATTGTGGTAGTAGTAGGTTATTATGTGCGTGGAGAGCAGGGAACAAAACTTCTCTATCTCTGTTGTTAGCGTAAGGCCTTCCAGCCCTCCTCTGCAGAAAGTGCTTCCTTAGCTTCCCAGTTGCACAGCCTAGCAGACCTTTACTGCTCTCCTCTGCTACAAATGGCACCTCACCTTGGGCCACTCACTGTATTTGCCCAGGCACTGAGCTGTTCCCCAGAATAACACTGTATCAGCATCCCCAGTGTCTCTATGTAAGAATTATGCTATGGTTTTTAAAACTTCCTTGAGAATCTCACACAGCGTTTTTTACCATTACAGTCTTCCACACCCCAACTCCTTCCAGATCCCTCGCCGCCTCCCTGCCTATCTGGTGTCCTATTCATGCCGGATGCCATCTGATCTATGCCATGGCTTCTTAACATCCCTTTTTGAGATTTTCCACCTCTGGGACTAGTAACTTCATAACTAGGGGACTTCTTAAGAAAGTGCAGAGAATGGGAAATTTTTTTAGGTTGTGTGAACGCGTTGAGTGTGTGGCACTAATAATGTATGGGGGAGACCTGGTTCTGGGAGGGCCTGTGGTATGCACCCAACAAACATATTTCATTTATTATGAATTGTGTTCACTGGTCTGAGTGTCTTAAGTTCTTCGCCAGATTTATAATCTCTACTGTGCTTAGCCCCTAGCTACTACTCATTTATGGGATTCATTAGATTATTCTGTAAGATGTATTATTATAATCAATAACTGAAAGATTAACAGGTCAATAATCCAGCACCCTCTGATCTGTAGCAGAGGCTGTTAGCCAACCATGACACCATCCATGATACTGACACACATGCACACAATGCACATACACACATGCACAAATACATACACATACATACACATGACACTTTTCCACATTAGGCCAGGCAGGTGCCCTGACCATTACACCCCAGGCCAGTTTCCGATAGAGCCTGCCACTAAAGTCCTTCTGCAGTGAGCATGCTTATAGACCCTTCTGGAAAACTCACTCTACCATAAATAGAGGGAAGTTTCCTTTGGTCCATGATTTAACTTTCAGGTACTCATGAAGGATTTATTTTCTATTATTTGTGTTATATAATCAGAGAGTAAAGAGACAGTGCCCTCCTAAAGAAACCAACTATCTCTACATTGATGACTCAGCCATGTATGCCTCTTCTAACAGTGTGGGGGTGATAGCTAGGGTCTACAGATCTCAATGTGAGACTGAGACTGTCTATCTTACAAGGTGTGGGTGTATGCCTATGTGTGTTTGTGTGTGTGTATGTGTGCATGTGTGCATGTATGTGTGTGTGCATGTACACATGCATATGCATGTGTGTGCACTTGTATGTACCTGTGTGTGCTTATGCATGTGCGTGCATGTGTGTGCACTTATGTGTGATTGAGTGTGCTTGTGCGTGTGCATGCATGTGTGTATGTGTGTGTGTGTGTGTGTGTGTGTGTGTGTGTGTGATTTCTCTATCACAGAACTCTTCTGATTTAGCCTGCTTTTCTCTTATTCCACTGTGGGGAACTCAGAGCCTAAGAGATGAAGCACCATTTTGGAGAGGGTATCTAGGCCATCTATTGTGTCTTCACTTTCCCTGGTAGTTGCTACACTGTAGCTGACAGTAGCAAGTGTTTGAAGACTCTTTTAGAGACAAGACCATGAATGCAGAAGTGTAAATGAGCCTGATCAACCAGAACATATATGCGCTAGCTGACTCTTCAAACAAGAGCCAACATTCTAAGTTTGCAGTTCAGCCTGACAATGAGGAGCAAGAAGAGCCCCAGGCAACCTGGCTGTGGTCTCCTTAGCCACCTAAGAATGTCCCCATCAGACCCAACATCAACCATCCCAAACAAGTATAGGAGGCTTAAGCAGAGAAATATAGCCTCAGTGTTTCTGAACACATGGCTGTTAAACACTGAAGCCTTCATGTTCTCTGGGAGTGGCAGGGGTTCTTAGCTGCCCCCAACACTGGTAAAACAAGTAGATAACAAGAGTTTACGTACTCGAGAGCACAGGCTGAGTGAAGTGGTATTTGGCATCCTCGCTGCTACATGGGAAGCACATCTGGATGCTATTCTTAGGTTCGCAAGTTTCCAAAACCACAAATGCTGCATGTGCTAATGAATCTGCCTATAATACACTGCTGAATGGCTTCAAACTAGAGACTTTCTTTCTCAAAAGGCAACATAGAAGGGAACTACTAGAGTGTATATAAGTGTCTCTCACATATTAAATGTATGTGTATTCTAATGGCAACGCACCCTGATTTATCATGGTAAGCTAACAGCTGTGCTTTCTCTTTTTACACCACCCAGTGCTTTTGGATGCCCATACTCGGATGTGAACTTGAAACGGGAGGCAGCGCTTCAGGATCGCCTGAGAGAACAAACACAGGCAAATTTGGAACTTGATCCTTCACATTCCAAATCAGAAAACCCCTGTAATTTGAATTTCAATGGAAAATGTGAAAAGGCAAACAGTCAGTGCAGGTAAGAAACCCTGGAAACTTGAACCAGAAAGTGAACCCTATGGAATTCTAATAGAACAAATTTAGTGCTGGTTCCTTAGGTCTTGCCAAGGTAATTATTCGGTGTAATGTTATATTTAGTATCTCATAGAATTAACTGGCTACTCCCTCAAATGTTCAAATATATGTCTCTTCTGTATGTACAGATTGTGTGTGAGCAGCAGAGAGAACATCTCATGTGTGCAGTCCTAAAAGATTCCCTTTGATCTTGCAAATGTCTCTGTTCTTTGGACTCATTTCTCCAGTGATGTCATTCAGCGAGAGCTGAGAATTTACATCTGCTGGGGTTCCCCTCAGACCTGTTAGTTGTCTGTGTCACTTCAATCCATGCCTGCCTGAGATACAAGTTCAGAGTCTCTTTACTCTCTATAATCAGTGGGAACATACCGCCTTTCTATCCTAAGTTTTCAGTGGTGGGTTTTCAATGTTTATTTATGCAATTGTTTGAAAAGATGCTTTCAGATACGACCTTATTTTATTTTTTAAAACTAAAAACAAGCAATCTAAATAACATCTTTTCTTCAAAGTACCTCCACCTTCCCTGCTAGGAATTGTAAAACACAGGTAAATCAAACATTAAGTACATAACTAGAAGCCAGACAAAGACTGGCAAGCGAAGCACTCAATCCCATGTCCTATCCAGGTCTTGGGACCCCACCACACCATCTGTGGTTGATAGAAGGGGCTATTCCCAGTGTCAACCTTCAGAATTTATCCCATGGGTAGAGTTGTCTTAGGACAGCTTTGCTCATTCACACCCCAGGTCCCCAAGTTGCACATGTTCACTGGGAGAACTGGGTTTGACAGACATGCTCTCACATATATGTTGCATGTTGTATGTTGCTGCATGTATTTAGATTCGTTCTACTTTCATAGAATGGCATAGAACATGTGGAGGACATTTCATTTCTGTTACGGAGCTATCTTGATTTCAGCGGCTCAGCACACAATTGCAACTCAGCTACCTCTCAGTCGCATGACCCCTTCCATATGCACACACATGCCTCTATCTCTCTAGCAGTGTCTTGATTTTTTTTATTTACTGCACGCCCCCTCTGCTGTTGAAGCTTCACAGGCTCTGGCTGTTCATTGCTGCCTGTTCACACCCACACTGTGTAAAACGAGAGCACGTGTGTTCTTTCTTCTTCCCGACTGAAGAAGGCTTCCTTGTTTTCTTCTCTTTTTAAAGTGATTTTCTCCAGGAACAGCATTTATTTGTTCCAAAATCATAGAGACAACTGTGCCCGTGTGCCTGCTTTTTTTTTTTTTTTTTGCTACATTTTGTTGTATTTTTTTTCCAAGTGAAGATATAGGCAGTTTCTCTTGTAAATATTTTAGATATTCTTCTTCAGCATCATGTGGCACAAGGACTAAGTAGCTCTTTGAATTGCATTTAAAAAGTCTTATATCATCTCAGTGGTTACCTAAGCCATTTTTTTCCCTCAGCAAACACAGGTATCTCCTCATCATCCCTATCTCAAATCCCTCATAGGGAGTTCCCTCTTCTGATGTTTGCTGTACTATTTCTGAGGGGCTTCACATGATAGCATAACAGGAATAGTTAATACAGACAGAATGAGGAGAACATTAGCTAATGATTGAATGCAGAAATCTCAAGGGACCCTATGTTATCCAATCCCATTCTGTGTATGTCCTGTGTATGTTCAGAACTGCAGGAAGTGGAGATGCACAGTGCCTACCCTGAATCATTCAGACTTCAATGCAAACCGTTCCTTGTATGTCAGACATTCACAGAATTGGCATCATGGTCACACCCACTTTGAACTCACTCCCATCCCTGATTTTGTTCATGGTTGTGAACATGATTTCTAGAGTCTAAAAAAAATGAGAGCAGGAAAACCAACACTGGGTGATCCATGGGCTAATTGTGTGCAGATAACATACAGTTTGGGGCCCATCCTTTTTTCTGGTGGTACCTCCCTGAGCTGCCATTAATCTAACCCATAGCATTGAAACAGCAAGATCAATGTAGATGTCAGGGAACATTCGACTTCCATGTGTTTTCTCTGCCCTGGGCTTTGCACAGGAGTCTGTCATTTCTTTCATAAGAGGACTTTGTTCCAGTAGCATTGGCAAAGTTTTGACACTTCAAATGAACACATACATGCACACACTCACACACCCACATACACACATGTTCATACATACATGCACATGCACACTAACATGCACACACATGAACACAAATAGATATAGATAAACTATAGATATCAATGAAAGAGAGAGAGAGAGAGATCTTTACAGTGAGGTCATTAGTAGCATATTTATGACTCTATAATTTGCCTTCGTGGTAGAAAGTCTATTTTTTTTTTAATTTAAGGATCACATTTTAAAACCCAGTAGGGTATATCTGCCACATGTCTGTAAAATTTACCTGTGAGAAGTTATATATTCCCGCTGTATTAATGTTTAGAACTCAGACTCACAATATCACAGCAGGTGGAAACTGTTGAAAGAACATGTTTAGTTTGTATGAGATGCATCTTCTTGTTTGGGTGGAAATACAGTGTTGATCTTCTCTATTCTTGTGTTGCCAGAGTAAGTAATGGCGCATTCACGGTGCAGTCAATGGAGACACATTGCTTCATGTGAGCTTCTCACTTAGGCATGTCCTGCATGCCCGAAAGCACCTTGGATGTATGTACTTACCAGTTTAGAGCCTCTTACCATCTTATGCTTTAGGTGAGACAGAGATTCCCGACATCACAGCACTGCCGTATGTAGTGAAGAATGCTGTATTTAGGAAGTAGAGACCTCTTGGCTGTTATTCTGGGACCCAAACATAAGCTATCCGTAAAAAAGCATAGTTTGTACTAATAATTGCTATTGTTTCAGTATCAAAGTCACCCTCGACCTTTGTGCTAAATAGTTCATATCAAACCATCTTGTTAGTTTTATCTTACATCATGAAAGCCCTGGATTTCTTTCTTATTCAGATTTTTATCACGTTGATAACTGAAGTTCAGGATTTTCAAACTGACACAGATAATCACTCCACTGGAGAGGTTGGGGGTTGAATACACAAACTCCTGATTTCAGGTCCTAAGCATGTTCAATTCCATCCAGCCCAAGGGAGAGAAGACAGAGTGAGGCTTTGAGAAGGCCTGGCTGGGTACACTGTTGCTGTTTTATTCTTCAGGCTATGAGTTTTAGGGTTGAATATGATCCATATATTTCTTAAAAGAACATATTTTATAAAATGTTTTTAAAACATTAAGAAAATACTTTAAAATCATAATTTTTAAATCTTACATTTTAAAATTAAAATTCTTTATGGGAGATGCTTACCATGTATCCCCCCCGCCCCATGATTTCTACATCTGTAGTTCACATGATACAAAATCCCCCAACCCCCAACATGTTTCGCTGTAATATGCTAAAGGCAGGAGAGTAATGCTAGAACCGTGAGATGTCTTCATGGTAAACATAATTCCCGTGGAATGTAGCTGCCCCTGAATTGTCTGATTAGCACTTTGTCTCCGTTCAGAGGAGAGCATGCCTTCAGTTTTTTCTTCCCTAAGTGTTCCTTGATAACTGCTTCCGCCTCCCCAAAGCAGCCGCCACCACAGTGTTCACTTTGCACAATTGATAGCTCCACCAATGCACTGAAATTCCTGTCATCTTTCATCCAGTGCTACTAATTTTTTTTTTTAATTTAAGAAGCTAAGAAAATGCCACATTATCTTTCCCAATGTCTGCCGTTTCTAAGATTTATATGCTTCTCGAAGGTCTGTGTTGATAACAGAATGAGCTGGAGAAACTGCAATAATCAGAGCAAACAGCACATAACAGAATTGTCTCTTAATGACCCTGATAGTAAATGGCACTTCCGTGAACCAACTAATTTCTTTCTATCTCTCAAATTAGCAGTAACATAAAATACACTATGGGGCTGATCCCCAAAATGTGACAGTTTTCCCACGTAGTAACCTCCCATGTTATTCCTTCAATTTTCTTTAACACACAGGCTTCCTCTTTGCTTAGGGCCAGTGACTGGTGTCCCCGTCAGCCCTATCCTCATCAGCCACAGTGTTGCTTGTTTCCCAGTATTATGAGTCCACTCCTACCCTCTGCTCCAGGTCCCCTTCCATCCCTAGCTCCTCCCTTGCCCATGGCTAGGCTCTCTCTGCACCATTCTGAGCAGTTCCCACCCAATGTGAGCATCTCAAGAGAAGAAACTATGTTTTATGCTTCAGTGTTTCTGACATCTAGGATACTGTCTGGTGCTTAGTAGGTACCCAGCAAATGAAATAGATCTAGCAGCCAATCTGTGCCTGAGGTTTAGGGATGTTGGTAGGCAGAGTCAGGGAAGAGGTAGCCTCTCTCCTGCTGTAGGCCCTTGGTGCTTTTGCTCTGTGTCACCCTTGAGTGGCTCTCCCGTGTGTCTACATGTACCTGTTTGGAGCTTTTCTGCAGGTGCCTTTCATTCCTCAAAGCACTGCTGACGCCAACTGAAAGAACTTGTGTTCTATTCTTCAGGCTCCCCTTCGTCCCCTTGCAACATTGTTACATTGTAGGTTCTGCTTCATTAGGTGCTACACCGTAGGTTCTTTAGTGCTTCTGAGTTCACCGAGTCACACACTGACATTCACGCTCCTCTGAGAGTCTCCTCTGCTTTAGAATAAATGCAAATGTGAGAGCTCATAGATTACAATTAAGGCGTTCAGATAGATATAGCTGCTGGATAGGCACAGACCTATAGCCTGGCCTGGAACAATTCTCAAAGTAATTATTCCTATCTTTTTTTCTACTACTTCTATATGATTTGCTGACTTTAGCACCTACGATTGGCCTAGTTATAGTTCTCTGTGTAACAATCATCTAGGGACTAGCAGGGACTCAGACCTTTCTTTACTTAGTTGGAGAGAAAACTCGGCATCAGTAACTAATTTAAACCCCTTAATCAAGGAATCCGTGATCAACTTCTCCCATGTAGGAATGAGGAGATGGAAGCCAATAAACATATCCCCTCATGAACACTGCTGGGGGCAAGTCTGTGCTGTGTGGCTTCCTCTTGTATGTCTGCTTTCTACTCTATACCATGGACTTCCCAGGGTTACAATAGTATCTGAACAAAATTAGGGTGTATCCTGTAGATGGCTCAGGGATACTTATCTTGCTACATGAGGGACCATGACCACAGCTGTATCCTAAAATTAAAGCTATCCATTTACTCCTTCATCACTGGTCCCTTCAAAACATATCTAGGAGGGAACCACTCAAACTGCAGCGGTACAGCCATGATCTAAACCGTGAGGAATGCATGTCCTTGTCTTTGTTAGTAATAAGAAAACCAACCTAGCTGGTCAGTTAGCTGCAGGACTGGACTGCAATTAAGGTAGAGGATTTCTAGTCTCTGTGGACTGAGCAGTGGGCATGTAGGTGATCTTTGCTGCCAAGATGTGGGTGAACACTGTTGCTCCAGAGAACGGCAGAGATGAAGAAAGGGAAGAGGTCACATTTGGGAGGAGTGGTGTGGAAAAGTAACAGGGGGTAAAGGAAAGAGTGAAGCCTACAACCTGCTGAGCAGCTCCCTACAGCAGAGTCCTCACCACTGTCTGGTGGTAAGAGACACTAAGCAAGGGGAAAAAAAAACATCCTTCCATGCAGACTGGGAATGACATAAGCCATCACTTGGGCTGCAGTGAAAGGATTCAGCCTTCAGTGAGTCCCGGGGTCCTGGTCCTTTAACACCTGCTGGGGGCAGCCTTGTTGCCCTCAGCAAACCTCAGACCTTCAGAACAATGTTACACAATGCCCAGCACAGGTCTAGGCAGGATCCTAAAAGAGGTTTTTTCCTGGAATGACTCTCACCAGACAGTTTCTAGTTTATTGTGAATCTCTGGGTCACTGCTGCCCTGCCTTGGCTGGGGTTCTTTATGATTAAGCTCTACAGAATGATGTGTTCTAAGGTCTACATGCTTCCTCATGTAAAGCAAATATTAATGTTCTTAGACCTCAGAAAAGTAAAACCACTGACTGAGCACCCTCAGGCATTTCCTCTCATCCTTATACCAGAGCTGGGTCTGGTCTTAAAATAATCACTTGCCATTTGTTTGCATAGTGAGTTAGGGGCAGTTAACATGATTTTATCATTATGAAAACAATATTACTTGTTTACTATGGGAAAATTAGAAAATACAGATGAGTAAAATTAAAACATACAGGGCTGGAGAGACGGCTCAGTAGTTAGGAGCACTGACCGCTCCTCCAGGGGACGCAGGCACAATTCTCCTGTAACTCACATGATGGTTGACAACTGTCTGGGGTTTATAGTTCCAGGGCATCCGATACCTTCTGGTCTCTATGGGAAGCAGGCACACACGGTGCACAGGACATAGGTGCAGGCAAAACATCTATACACATAAAATAAAAAGTAAATAAATAAAGCATTAAAACATAAAAATATTAATAATGCACAGACTTTTACTATCTGGCAACCTAACCGGTACAGACTAAAGAGAATCATTAAAAGTTAACCATTTCTCATCCCTGATCTGCTCACCTCTGCAAACTGAAGCTCCTTGTGCTAACACCCGCACCTCGTCAATGTCTACATCTTCACAGAGGTGTAAAGGTAAAACCTCCCTCTTTCACACTTCATAATAAATGGCATTAACCTGGAACCCGTCCTATGTTTAAGAATGTAGCACGGGAATCTGGGGTTGTAGATAAACCAGTAAACTGTGTGTTGCACATGTGTGAGGAGGACTAGGGTATAGATGCTCGAGTCCCACATACAAATTGGGAACAGTAGTGATACCTGTAACCCTAGCTCTGTAGGAGCAGAGTTGGTGGATCCTTAGAACTCACTGGTCCACCAACCAAGGCGTCTGTGAGCTCCCGGTTCAGTAAAGGACCTTGTTACAAAATAAAATAAAATAAAAAAGATAAGAGCGTTACTAAGAAAAAGGTCAAGGACAACAGACTCACACACACACAAGTATGCATCGGAAATACGTTAGTAAATCAACACAAATACGTCAATATATCACTTTTAACAGCTGCATCCTATTCTGTACATAGCTATATATCCCATTCCTTTCCTGACAAGTACTTTACCATATTTCCCCCCCAAACAAATGGACCACAGAGTACATTTTCACACCTGCTCTTCTTTAACAGGTATTTCATACTGCCATATTTCTAAGGATTTGATTATTAATTATTTACAAACCAAACATAACGTAAGATCCTTTAAGTTAACCACATGGGCTCTTGGCACATTCCATGGTCCTGTAAACGGGTACACCATTGTCAAACATACAGACACCACATGGGAACACGGGAAACAACTACATCCTTCAGTTTTTGTCCTGAGTTCCTGACTCCACCTCTCACCCCATCACACCCCATCCCCAGTTTTTCCTATCTGGTCTTCCACAGGACTGTGCCCCTGCCTGCAAAGTCCTGACCCCACTGCTGCACTTCCTATAAGGAACGTCCATTTGAGCCCATCTCCTGGAAGTTTGATGTAGTCATACATACACACACACACACATGTACATATACACATGAATAAACATACACACACATACACATATACACACACATGCACATACACACATATATACACACATACACATATACACACATACACAAATATATACGCATATACACACATATACACGTATGCAGACACACATACACACACATACACACACAGAAGAGAGAGAGAGAGAGGGAGAGAGAGAGAGAACTTGCACTTTACAGCTCACAGTGCCTTCTTCACCCATCTTACAATCATTTTTCCCAAGAGTGCACAGGTCTCTATACCATGACAACTCACCTGCCTTTCGGTGGGAGGAACCATCTTGACTGAATACAATCTGAAAGCAGGAAAATCTAAAAGAATATTCCTTAGACTTGCAGAATTTAGCTAAATATAACTATCAGTCATGTGTATTGCACACATGCTAACTTCATGAACCATGGTCAGCACACACGTTCTCTCAAGAATCTGATACTAAATATTGTGAGTTTGGTCTGGGCTACCACTTTTCAACTAAGCCAGTGTCATGAAGGTAGCCACAGGAAGGAAACCTGCCTGTAACTCTGGCTGTGTGTGGTTAAAGCTGCCTCTCAGAACATAGTAGAAATTGATTTGCAGACTGTTGATTTCCAGCTCCTACCACAAAACTGTCCAGTGTAGCATCACTCACCCTAGTGACATTTGGATTCTAGCCCCATGCCTTTTTCAACAACAATGGATTGCTCCTGCCTCTTCTGAGGTAGTCTAAGGGCTGGAACTTCATGAGCATGCAGTTGGTGGTGACTAATACTCACCTGTCTGAAGGTCACACATCTGTAGCAGAACGAGAAGCCACAGCTAGTAGAGAGTGCCAGGGTGGTAGAAGGTATCACCTCCTGTAGGGAGGACCAAGTGAGTGAATGTCTGACACTTGCTGCAGCCATAGCTATCTTACTCACAAAAGATCCTGAAGGTTAGTTGCAGAACTAGAGTTATGCCTACACTCGAGGTATGGTCCAGGCTTCTGGGGAAACTATCGGTGAACAGTGACAGCAGGAGCTTAGAGCCTTTTCACTAAGACAGAAGCTATTCATTCATCCATCTGTGGTGCACCACAGGCCTTGTCATTTCCAGAGTTCCCACGGTAGATCCTTCCACAGAGCAAACATAAGACTGTCTTTCCTATCGTCAAAGAGATCAGGTTCCAAGTAGAATTCCTCAAGTGAGCCCTGTGTAGTTCAGCTCCCTGTACCTCTGCAGACCTCACTCTGTTCACCGTGCAGGTGTTGCAACCCAAGTAGTTGATAACGCTCCTTTGGGTCTTCCCAAGGACTCTCATGACTGTGAAAGAGCAGTAAGCACCCTGCCTGTGATCTGTGGTGAGAAGAAAGGCTATATGTGGTATCCAAAGACTTCACATTGCATCCTGGCTGCCTAAGTTGTCCAGGGTTTCTGAGCCTCAGTTTCCATATTTATAAACTGTGGGCGTTATCCCTGCCTTGGAGAGCTGTTGTGAAAATGGAGTAAGGCTCAGGGACAGGAGCCCTGGGAGCCCTTATGCCCTTCAGGATTTCTCAGTTTCTGGATCACTCACAGGGTTCAGCATGGCTACCTCCTTAGTGCACAAGCATTTGAAAGTGAGACTTAAGTGAACATACCCTTGATTAATTATGATGGTTCGCATTTTAAAATAATGCGACCAGATACATCATTTGGTTTATCTTAGAATTGTTTTCCAAAAACCCATTGACAGTATGTAAGTTGGGCAACCTTCTATTTTTAAATTCTGTATGCGAGATATAAGATGTCGCCAACACGGACGGCAGAGGGGTGCTTTAAGAGGGTCTCATATAAATCACAGTGCTGTAAACTTTAGAAAATTAAGGGCAAAAATCCCCAAAGGTGTCCAAAAACAGGTGAGCAGAGCTGAAATTGTTCCTTCTCCTCATCTTCTTTACAAAATGACTAGGCTATGACACTGAGTCCCAGGGGTTATGGCACCCAGCATCTCACATTGACTATATTTGCTGCTTAAGCTTAAATCCTCTCTCTATAGGTCACATGCCTTTTCTAGAAGAATGTAAATGAATCCTGTCAACACAGAGATACCCGGGGAACCTAAGGAAAACTAAATGCATTGAGCTGTTAAAACCATCTACAGATTGTATTCATATTGGTCTATAATGCATAGATAGCAGCCTTTACAGTGTTTTTAAAAATTGTTTACTAAGTGCACAGACCAACCCAGTAGGCATGTGGTATGTTCATGTCACAGATTCGACACTAAGATGTCAAGTGCTCTAACATTCCCTCTGTGTCACAGACCAAGGAACTGAGTCCTAGGCATGAAACAGGTGATCCTGAATGGATTTTCCTCTCCCTGTCTCCCTGCCTGCACCACAGGCAGCTCCTCACTCAGTAGACTGTGCACCATTGCAGAAGGTCCAAAGATAGGGCCTAAATTCTAACTCCTTCTTGATTTTGTTGTTGTTGTTGTTTTCATTAAGAAAATCAAGAGATACCTAACTAATGAGTGGAATGTGTACTTCTGCTGTGACAAACATGTTCCTAAAATCTATAGAGAAAAATAAGCAACTTACCTATAAGCTGTTCAGACTGCTAGGCAGGTTTGGTAGCTGAGTCGTTGCCTTCTCTGTCATGATCAAGTCACAGGCCCGTTGGTGGAGATGAAATTAAACTATTAAGTGCAGTAAGAAAACACATGTGCAAAGCAAATGATTGTTTATTAGAATCATAAGTATATGCAGATAAATTAATTATCTCAAGTTCTCTGCCTAAAATTAATTAGTTGGTAATTAACAACAGTAGAGAAGTCTCATTTAAAAAAAAAAAAAAAAAAACTTCTGCCTTTGCTATGAAGCAGGAACCTTGGTTTTTAATGAAGAATCTATGATGAAAGAGTCACAGAATTAGCCCACACTGTGTGCTACAACGTTGCAAAAGTTAATGAATTCTCTGACATTCAGCAGTGCAACTTAGTTACTTATACACTGTCTGAGCGCAGTCACAGTGCTGCGATCTACTGATTAAAATCATAGGTGCCAAACCTTGGGATGATGCTTAATATTTACCTATGTCCCACGCTGTTTCCCACTGTCTCAGATACTTCCCACTCTGAGCCTGACGAGATCACTCTCTGGGATGAGTGGATGGAAAGACTTTTAAGTTTCAATTTTCAAAGTCAGAGTTTCTAAACAAAGGTTCCTGTTTCCTCTAAAGGTTAAGCTAAGAAAGCGCTCTAACGAGACAGTGCAAGGAAACACCTGCTAATCCGCTGTCATTTACCCTGTCGCTGTCATTTACCCCATGGTTTCTATTTAAATTTGTGTTGCTGTCGTGATTTATTCTTACCTCACAGGATAATGAATCCAGATTTTATTTCTGTTCTTTGCCAGACTTGTACAGCAGGCAAAGTGTTTGAAAATCAAAGGAAAAGAAGATATTGACTTGGATAATCTCTTCAGAGGTAAAAAAAAAAAGCAACAGAGCAAAGGCACAGAGCCAGCTCTTGCTTTTTGTTGTGGATAGCGTCTTATGTGTCTGTTGGGCTTCATCATTTGGGTGGGGAATATTGCCAAGAACCCGACTCGAAGTCAGAAGACTCTCAGAATCGTGGCATGCTACCCACCCCTGCAACAGGTTCTGTTACTTCAAAGCCCCTTCTTAGTTTTCTCGTTTTTTAAAGGTGAAAGGGCCTCTGTCATCTCTGCAGTCCTGTTCATGTCAGGAAAGATCCAGTCTTGTAAAGAGCATTTACAGTGTGCTCTCTACTTCTACAGTGGCCACTTAATGCAGTCAGGAAAGTCACGGTGGTTGACAAACCGGACAGCCGATAGATGTGTAGGTCAGGCGGAAAGTTACTGGGTAGAAAGCTTAACTTCTGACATGAGGCGTTTGTTGGGGTCAAAAAAAGAAAAGGACATCGGTTTTCACTGAGGTGTTTCCTTCCAGTGACTTTTCAACGCAGACAGAATGGGAGGCTCAGGCTCTGTGGCAGCCAGCTAAGGTCTCCCTTCAGCTGCCCTGTCCTTGCCACTGATAATTAGATCTGGCCAGATGAAAACATTGATCATTTACAGTCAGGATGCTATGACTTCAGCCATTATGGCCCTTAAATTCTTAGGACCCCAAACATGGTAGGAGATCTGTTGTGAGTTTTCTGCTGAACTGGGAAGGAAAGTAACACAACTGGACAGTACCGTAGCATCTTCACATCAGTCTCATAATTGAGATTTCTTAGGCTAAAAAAGAGCCAGACAGTCACTGAGCACAGGCTTGTGGCGGCCAAGAGCAAAACTACGCGCTTTGCATGGGGCAAAGCTGAGCCTGGGGTTGGACGAGCTCTAAGTTTCTATCCAAGTCACAAAGAGACAGGGTCTTTTCCTGAGGAAATAGGGGGCAATTGAGGTACTTGGCTCTCACTGCGCAGCTACACATTTCTCAGAAGAATCTCTGTACAATACGACCAGAGCTAAGCTTTGCTCTAAATAAGTAATGGATATTTTAGAAACTGCTCCAAATGTTCCCATCCATTGCACCAAGCCTTCATTCTGTAAGCAGCATGGTTTGGAACGACATAAGAAACCTTAAAAAAGTGTTGGTGTTTTAATTCATATTTAGACACTTTCGAAATTCTCTGCAGAGAGTAATTATGTACATGTTCCTGTTAAAACAGATACACAGTTCTGTGCTTCACATAGTAAAAGTAGTAATGAGGATCATCCTGACCAAAATAGAAAATATCTCTAGCAAGAGGCATTTGCATAATGGGAAAGATGAGTCTCTTGCAACTTTCTCAGTGTTATCATCTCCTCTTCCTCCTCCTCCTCTTCCTCCTCCTCCTCCTCTTCCTCCTCCTCCTCCTCTTCCTCCTCCTCCTCTTCCTCCTCCTCCTCTTCCTCCTCCTCCTCTTCCTCCTCCTCCTCTTCCTCCTCCTCCTCCTCTTCCTCCTCCTCCTCTTCTTCCTCCTCCTCTTCCTCCTCCTCCTCTTCCTCCTCCTCTTTCTCTTCCTCCTCCTCTTCTCTCCTCCTTCTCCTTCTTCCTCCTTCTCCTCCTCTTCCTCCTCCTCCTGCTCCTCCTCCAGATCCTCCTCTTGCTCCTCCTCTTCCTGCTTCTTCTTCTCCTCCTCTTCTTCTCTGCATCATTTCTAAGAAGTTTATACCCCAATTTTTTTCTTTCCTGTACACATTGAAGTCTCTAACTCAGCCCTGTTCATTTCCCCTCAGGAGAGGCCTACAGTGCGTTCAGACATGAGTGTCATAGGATGTGTAGGGAACCTTTGCCTTGTGCAAAGCACACAAGTGTCTAGGACCCTTATGCAAATGCATCCTGAGGCCTATTCTACTGCAGGAAAATGTACTGGCCATATACAGTACCTGTGTGCTAGCCTGCTGTGTCATTTGGATGGCACTCCCTGTTTCCAGCCAGGCTTCCTCATTACACTTAACTTCATTTGCTGTGTCTCTAACCTGTGTGAGACCAAGCAGTAGAACTAAATGTTACTACTATGCAACTAAGAATTTGCTTAATACCATCATCTTGCTAAGCCTATAATATGAGCTTCATTCACAATTCCTCATCTGTTATTTTATCTTGATGTATAGATTTGAAGCAATGCCTTCTTATTCATTACTAGATTTGGGGGGATTGGTTTCTGATGGAGGAAAATGGACTGTGGTCTTATTTAATCTGTGAAGGGGAGTTATAAACTCTGAATCTTTTTATAAGCTGTGTACGGCATGTAGTCACAGCTTCTGATTTTCATTTCATGGATGTGCTTTCAAATTTCACTAGTTACCACACACCCAAAACATTCTATTTGCAATAAATATGATTGTCACCTAACTGTGGCTATTTTTTTATAAATCAACCATTTATTTATTTATTTATATTTTTGATACTTTATTTACATTTCAAATGTTTCCCCCTTTCCAGGTCTCCCCTTTGGAAATCTCTTATTCCATCCCCCTCCCCCTGCCTCTATGAGGGTATTCCCCCACCCACCCACTCCCATATTCCCTCCCTGGCATTTCCCTATACTGGGGCAGCCAACAACCTCAGGCCCAAGAGCCTCTTCTCCTGACTGATGGCCAAAAAGGTCCTCCTCTGCCACATATATAGCCAGCAACATGGGTCCCTCCATGTATATTCTTTGGTTGGTGGTCTAGTCTCCAGAAGCTCCTGGGGGTCTGGACGGTTGACACTGTTGCTCCCTCCATGGGGCTGCAAACTCCCTTAGCTCCTTCAGTCCCTTCTCCAACTCCTCCATCTGGGACCCCACACTCAGTCCAACGGATGATGTGAATTGAATCTTGGGTATTCCAAACTTTTGGGCTAATATCCACTTATTAGTGAGCACATTCTGTGTTCATTCTTTGGTGCCTCAGTTACCTCACTCAAGATGATCTTTTCAAGTTATATCCACTTGCCTGCGAATTTCATGAAGTCATTGTTTTTAATAGCTGAGTAGTATTCCATTGTGTAAATGTACCACATTTTCTGTATCCATTCCTCTGTTGAAGGACATCTGGGTTGTTTCCAGCTTCTGGCTATTATAAATATGGCTGCTATAAACATAGTGGAGCATGTGTCCTTATTACATGTGGGAGCATCTTCTGGGTATATGCCCAAGAGTGGTATAGCTGGGTCCTCAGGTAGTATTATGTCCATTTTTCTAAGGGTCCACCAAACTGGCTTCCAGAGTGGTTGTACCAGCTTGCAGTCCCACCAGCAATGGAGGAGGGTTCCTCTTTCTCCACATCCTCGCCAGCATCTGTTGTCACCTGAGTCTTTAATCTTAGCCATTCTGACTGGTGTGAGGTGGAATCTCAGGGTTGTTTTGATTTGCATTTCCCTGATGATTAAGGATGTTGAACATTTCTTTAGGTGCTTCTCAGCCCTTCAAGTTTCCTTAGTTGAGAACTCGCTGTTTAGCTCTGTTTCCCATTTTTTGGTAGGGTTATTTGGTTCTCTGGAGTCTAACTTCTTGAGTTCTTTGTATATATTGGATATTAGCCCTCTATCGGACGTAGGATTGGTAAAGATCTTTTCCCAATCTGTTGGTTGTGGTTTTGTCCTATTGACTGTGTCTTTTGCTTTACAGAAGCTTTGCAATTTCATGAGGTCCCATTTGTCAATTCTTGATCCTAGAGTAAAAGCCATTGGTGTTCTGTTCAGGAACTTTTCCCCTGTGCCCATGTGTTTGAGACTTTTCCCCACTTTCTCTTCTATTAGATTCAGTGTATCTGGTTTTATGTGAAGGTCCCTGATCCACTTGGACTTGAGCTTTGCACAGGGAGATTGGAATAGACCAATTTGCATTCTTCTACATTTTGACCGCCAGGTGAACCAGCACCATTTGTTGAAAATGCTATCCTTTTTCCACTGGATGGTTTAGCTCCTTTGTCAAAGATCAAGTGACTGTAAGTGTGTGGATTCATTTCTGGATCTTCAATCCTATTCCATTGATCTAACTGCCTGTCACTGTACGAATACCATATGCTGTACTCAAAGGATTAAACAGGCTGAGAAAGAAATTAGGGAAATGACACCCTTCACAATTGTCACAAACAATATAAAGTATCTTGGTGTGACTCTAACCAAACAAGTGAAAGATCTGTATGACAAGAACTTCAAGTCTCTGAAGAAAGAAATCGAAGAAGACCTCAGAAGATGGAAAGATCTCCCATGCTCATGGATTGGCAGGATTAATATAGTTTAAATGGCCATCCTGCTGAAAGCAATCTACAGATTCAATGCAATCCCCATCAAAATTCCAACTCAGTTCTTCATAGACTTAGAAAAAGCAATTCTCAAATTCATTTGGAATAACAAAAACCCAGGATAGCAAAAACTACTCTCAACAATAACAGGATTTCTGGGGGAATCAGCATCCCTGACCTCAAGCTGTACTACAGAGCAGTAGTGATAAACTGTGGCTCCTTTTAATGCTCCTGTTTTGTTGTTCACTATACTTTTTAAAGATTTGTATGTTTTGGAGCATGTTTGATAATAATATATAAAAATGAAATTGGTGACAGAATATAAATTGCCTTCTAATAACACATATTTGCTGAAGGATGCAAGGTCATTTTACAAGGAGAATATCTGTGCATAAAACTGGTGGGTGATAAGGGAGAGCCTGTCTTTCCAGTCTGTACCAAGTGTTACACCCAAAGCAAGGCAGGAGGCAATGCTTCTTTGTGCCACCTTAAGTAGTACCATGCATGGGCATGGAGGTGATGGTCACAAATGTGTCCCTTCTCCAGGATGGAATTGGGTATCTGGTACTTTTAAAGCTTGTACCTTTGCCCAGTGAATGATCCACACAAGACAAAAGATGCTCCTTTAGTAAAGAGTGAGCAGAGCTCTTACAGTATGTGACACTCATGTCGCTTGCTTGGGCATGCATGTGCTTATATCTCAGAGAGGGAGGGCTGCAGCATGGCTCCTCAGTACCTCAGACCTGCCAGGGCTACCACAGTGTATTGTGCCTGGGATCCTTTTGGAATTTTGGAAACTTTAACTAAGAAGTATGTGTCTAGGTCAGTTTGTAACTAGGATGTAACTAGCTCTCATTTTGTTAATCCAGTAGTTTTATAAGTCCCAAAATTGAAACATAAATGTTGATGATAAACCATCCATAAGTTATCTTTTGATATGAAAACAGAAGGGATTAGGCTGACATTGGGATTTAAGGATATTTAATTTCATATTTGCCCAATATCTAATGGAATTAAGCAAAGTTTCTTGTTTAACAACTGCGGCGTTTTGTGAAGGGCCTTCTCTGTTCTCTTTTAGAGTATCTTTCTCCTATTGATGTGAAGCTCTGTACATAAGTGTACAAGTCCCATTGCTGGATAGATTCATTGTTAGTGTCATTTGCTTTCTTGACCTCTTAATGGGACCTTGCAACAAATACGGATTTCATTTTTCAACATCATTCATCATATACGGTCTCCTTCACACCTTCCATGCCTCTCAAGTAGTTGGGGTGTTCCAAGTTCATCAACTTATTTTCATTTTAAAATCCTTACATGTTCATATCACAACTTAGCTCTGGAATGGAACTTGAGCTGATTTCCTCTACAATATCGAAAAATAATCAAAATTAATCTTTTTCAGGAATCACAGTTGATTAAATAAAGTTGACTAAGCTGTCCATCAGGTCCTCTTCTGCACAGGTCATTTGTAAATTAAGTGACCACTGTTGTGTTGATTTGTTTCTGAACTCTGCTCTGGTTAATTGGCTTCTTTGCAGTATTTTGGCAGTAGCACACTCTCTTAATTACCATAGCTTCATATAACCAGTTCTACCATCTGAGTAGTATTCATCCAGTTTTGTTTTTCTTTTATTTAATTGCCCTGACTACATTGGGCATGGTAGCATGGCTGAAGTTAGCCTGGGCTAAATAGAGAGATCCCCTGTGTGTGTGTGTGTGTGTGTGTGTGTGTGTGTGTGTGTGTATGTGTATGTGTGTGTGAAAGAGAGAGGGGGAGGGGAAGTTTAGCTTAAATACACACACACACACACACACACACACACACCATACAATGGACAGTGAGTTTAATTGGATCTGCGGTAATTCTGTCACCTAATTTCAGCTGAATTGGCATCTTCCAATTCATGAACATGGTGTGGTCCTCGGTTTAATTAGAATTTCTTTGATAATTTTGAGTGGTATGAAGCAGTTTCCCTGAGCTAGCACCTCCACTATAGTGCTGAGCAGATGGAATGATCAGTAGGCATCCTTGACTCACTCTTTTTTAATTAATTGATTAATTAATTAATTTACTTTACATTCCAATGGCAGTTTCCCCTCCCTCCGTTCCTCCCAGTTTCTCCCTCTCCCCTTCCTCCAGTTAATCTCAGAAAGAAACATTGTTATAAGTTAATAATGAGTATTTTTAATGGTTTGTATATGCTTGGCCCAGGGAGTGGCGCTATTAGAAGGTGTAGCCCTGTTGGAGTAGGTGTGTAACTATGAGTGTGGGCTTTGAGACTCTCATCCTAGCTGCCTGGAAGTGAGTGTGCTGCCAGCAGCCTTCAGATGAAGATGTAGAACTCTCAGCTCCTCCTGTACCACGCCTACCTGGATCCTGCCATTTTCTGCTTTGATGACAATGAGCTGAACCTCTGAATGTGTAAGCCAACCCCAGTTAAGTATTGTCCTTATAAAAGTTGCCTTAGTTATGGTGTCTGTTCACAGCAATGAAACCCTAACTAAGACAAGTATAAAATGATTATTTGCCATAAGGTATAATGCAGTTTATTGAGACCTTTAGCGGAGTCAGAAAACTGCTCCATTTCTAGGTTACTTAGTGTTAATCTTTTATAAGTGGGTGTTTAACTTTAACAAACGTTGTCCTGGTTCTATTAGGATGATTATAATTGTTCCCCTTTATCCTTTAATGTGTATATTTTTATTACAACAATCCTTATGGAAATTCGTTGCTTGGCTATAACATTATTTGTAAGCATGGACAAGTGTGCTATATACTGGTACCGTTCAATGAATTGAAAGTAACCACTCTTCATAGACTAGTACCCAATTGATCAATAATAGAACAAATAATTAGGCAGGTCTTGCTTCTTCACATGCTTCCAAGGTATGCGAATTTCAGTTGTTATAATTAAGTTATAAAAGACCAGACTCCAATCAGCACAGCTCAGATTTCCGTTACCAAGGGGACTTAACATCGAGAGAGTACACAGAGTGCAGGCTCACAAATCACCACACAAGTCCCAGATCTCATCATAAGCCGTGGACAGACCATCACCTCTGGTGGGGCATGCCAACAGAGAAGCATGTAATTGTACCGCCCGTTCCTCCCACAATGCTACACCTGTGCAGCATCTGACGAATGTGAAATAAACAAAGAAGTGGTAGCTCTTGAAACTATCACCAACTTTAAATAAATCTATGGGAGAAAGATGGCTATTCCAGAAACACTGGTCCTCGTTATAAATTGTTAATAGAAAAGGATTGTCCATAACCAGTAGGATGAAGATGCCCTTTACTAAGTAACGCTGGCCAGGAAATAGGACACTCAAAGGTTTTTAATGTTGCAAATCACAGTAATGCTGCTTACACCATAACTGGCCATAAGAGAATTCATTGATTTTTTTTTATGTAAAATTTGTAAAGACCTAGAAAAGAATCATCACTTTTTTCATTGATTACTAAGTCCAGCTTGCACGTTTTAAAATGCACAGTGAGTTCTGCAACTCTCTGTTACTATGTCAAAGGATGAGAACTGCTGACATTTTATCAAAGACTCTTTCAAACATAGTCAAGGAAGAAATTGATTATAATTTTCACTCTTGTGCTGTCATGATGTTTTGATATTTTAAATCTGATAACTTCACAAATGTAATGGGAAATAGTCATTCGTTTTTCCATTCTTATAAAAGGTTTATGAAAAGTGCATGATGCATGCTTTTTAACCATCCAGGAGAATTCCCCAGAAAAGCTATCTGAGCCTAGAGATTTTTTTTTATTAGTAGAGTATCCATTGATGAATTAATTGCTAGTTAATTTCAACAGATTTATGGTTTAAAATTTTTGTACACTATCAGTTTTTCTTAGGATCTGTCTTTTCGCTATATAGAAGGAATGAAAATGTGGAATAACTTGCCCAGAGTTTTAATATGCTTTTCTATAATCAAGTCCCTCTTTAGGCAGCTAAAAGAAAAATCATCAATGCTCTTACCTACCCTTGGGCTTTACCTGCCATAATACCAATATGTCAGGCACGATGTGACCACTGGTGAGGCAGTGGCATACTATTATGGAGGTCACCAACTGTGTTCTGATTGGATCTGAGGCTTACTCCCCTAGTGGGAGCTCATAACTGGTTCTCTAAGCTTGGCAAAGTCCATGGCTTACAGAGTTCATGGGACTGAGTGGTCAACCTATTGTTTCTGTTTCTACTAAATGGGCATGTTCTCAGGCTGACTTCTAAATTGTATGTTTACACCTGTAGACTGGTGATGATTACCCTTGACCACGGGCACTTCTCTTAGCAGTGAACAGCACATTCATGTTGAATCAGGGGGCTAGTACTGAACAACTGTTGAGAGCTCAACCCATAAAAGAACGTTATAAAAAACAATATGGTGTTCTATTATACATTATATTGTTCTTTGTAGTGTTCAGTGAACTATGTTGAAGGGTAAGAGATAAGACAGCAGGAAGGTGGGATAGTCAACTTTTTCATGAGTTGTAGGGATCAAATGCAAGTCCCTGAGTGTAGCGGCTATTTCTGATTGTGAACTTGACTATATCTGGAGTGAATTACACTCCAGAATTAGAAGGCTCACCTGTGATCTAGATCTTGAGTCTGGAAGACACAAGTTTCAGGTGTGGTGGTACACTCCTCTAATCTGGGCCACACCTGCTGCTGGAGATCTCCCTAAGGACATTGGAAGGAGGAAGATTCAATCTTCTTTGCCTGTGAGCTTTGTGGGACTAAGTGACTGGTAGATCCTCAGGTTTTCATTCACAGCTACTGCTGACCATTGTTGGGGAGTTGGACTACAGACTGTAAGTCCTTAACAAATTCCCTTACTATATAGAGACTACCTATAAGTTTTGTGACTCTAGAGAACCCTGACTAATACACCATGCTTTGGTGGCAAGCACTTTACCGACTGAGGTATCTACTCATGTTATTTTTATTTCATTCTTCTTGTGTACATATCCACTGTATGTAAGAACATACTCTTAGTCATATATGTGGTAGCACATATATGTTTGCAATTGCATATGCAGACATGTTGTCTTAGTTAAGGTTTCCATTGCTGTAAAGAGATACAACAACCAAGACAGTTCTTACAAATGGACAACATTTAATTGGGGATTGCCTACAGTTTCAGAGGTTTAGTTCATTATCATATACATTTTAATTTAAGAAGAATTACATTACCTCCTCCCTCCATCTCTCCTAGTGTCCCTCCCTACAACCCCCATGCTTCCCTGCCAAGTCAATATCCTCTTTTTAGTATTATTGTTACATATGTGTATGGATATCTATAGACGCATATATATATAAAACCTACTGTGTCCATCTTCATTGGTTATGCTGTATATGGTTTCAAGGGTGATTGCTCTGCAATGGACAAACAATATGAAGCTGTTTCTCCTTCTCCCTGTGGTCACTAGTTGCCTAGAGTTCTTTGTTTAGGGGTAGGGCCTACAGAATTTCCCCCTTCCATGTTACAGAGCCCACTGAGATGGCCATTGTTCCGGTCTTGTTTACACAGCCATTTCTAGGACTCTCTACCCCCTTTTCCATGATTTTCCCTGAATCACAGATGCAAGAGCTGTAATGGAGATGTATTGAATGGTATGGGATTCCCACGATGCACTGATCCCTGACTTGTATCCAGTTGTAGCTTCCTTTAATGTTCTCCATTTCCTGTAAAGGAAGGCCTCTTTGATGAAGGGTGGTAGCTACACTTATCTATGGGTATTCGAATAAAGCTTAGAATGTAGTAAGGAATCATATTGGCCTAGCAAAGTGGTGATAGTACATTCATAGTAGATTCTTTTCTAAACCCCATGACCTCAGTAGCCTTGGAAGGTGGCTTGGTTTCCAGTATCAGATATATTTCTACTTTTTTGAGTGAGTCTAATGTCCAATTAGACACCAGCACATGAATGCCATTTATTGTACCATAAGAGATTAACCATGCTGGACATTGTCATTCTTAGGTGTTGTAGCTGGGTAAGACAGTTTAGCTGCTTTCCTCTCCTGGTAGCTCAAATATTTCTTACTACCATAGCTGCTGAGCCCAAAAAGGGAGGCTCACATCAGGTCACAGACACCTTGAATTATCAGAGTCCTGTGCTGAAGTATGCAGTGTTTTCAGCGCTAGAGGCTCACTCTCAACTCCTGAGAAGCAGCCAAAGGCTACATCCTTAGTCTATATTGTTGACTTGGTCTACACTGACTAACCATTCAAAAGGAGGCTTCTCATGCTTGATACTAGGGATTTCTTTAGTCTATGGTTTTGGGGGGGAGGACATTGTCAGCCCAATTGGTATAACTTCCTATAACACACACACACACACACACACACACACACACACACACACACTCACATATGTCACTGTAATTTTAGGTGAATATAAGACAGTAATAAAAACTCCTCTCTGAGACTCCCTGGTGCTGTTTGTCACTCATCCTTCCTCTGTCCTCACTCCCATCCTGCACCCCCAGTTGGAACCCCCACCTCTGTTTCTTCCACTTCTTACTTCATATCACCAATACCCTGCTGTTCCCCTCTCATGCCCACCCCACTTTTGCTTAGGTTCCCTTTATATTTTCTTGGTTTCTATGGTTACGCCATGCTCTCTGTTTGTTCCCAAGGATTTGGAGCTCAGAACTGCAGTTGAGAGAGAACATGTGGCATTTGTGATTTGGGGTCTGTGCCATCTCACTCAATATAATATAATCTCTTCAAGGTCCATCTATGTCCCTGAAAACTTCATGACTCCATTGTTCTTTTCAGCTGGACAGTATTTCATTGTGTTGATGTACTATATTTTCATTATTCATTAATGTATAGAAGGGTTTAAGGTTACTTCCAATTCCCTGGCCCTTGTAAATATTTCCCTGGCCATTGTAAATATGGAAGCTGTGAACATGGCTGATCTGTGGAGTAGGACAGTGAGTCTTTGGGCATATATAAAGGAGTGGTCGTAAGGTAGATTTAGTCTTCATTTTATGAGTACCCTGCTTACTGATTTCCAGAGTGGCTGAACCAATTACATTCTCAGTGACAGTGAACAAGGCTCCCTTTCCCTTCAGCCTCTCTAGAGCTGCTTGTCAGTTATCTGGTTGGTCTGAGCTATTCTGACTGTGCATAGGTGAGATCTCAACATCTCTTTAATTTGTATTATCCTAATTGCAAAGCATGGTGAATACTTTGAGGTAGTTCCTAACCAGTTGTATTTCTTCTCTTGAGAACTCTGTTTAGATCTCTAACCCATTTTCAATTTGTTTCCTGGACTCTGTGTTTTTGGGTTCTTTGCATATTGATTATTAATCCTCTGTCTGATGTGTAACTGGCAAAGATTCTCTCCCAATCTGTGGGTATCTTCTGCACTCTGTTGTCTCTGCCCAACAGATAGGGAATATGCATTCTTCACAACAGCACATGGAGCTTTAGATAAAACTGAGCACAGAGGTTCCATTTGTCAATTGTCCTTAATTCTTAGGCAAATGAAGTCCCACTCAGGGAGTCTGATCCTTATTGTAACATTGACTTACATATCTTATTTAGAAAAGCTGTGGCCTCATATGTTTTATATTTAAACACATACTCCTCATGACATTGAATTTTACGTAAGGTTTAAGGTAGTATAACAGCTTAAAGTTGTTTTCTAATTCATGTGAAAATCATTTTTAAAATACTACATCTTATTTCATTAACTTGGATAATACCATGCATGCAGGTACGAGTGTGCGCGTAAGCGCACGTGTGTGTGTGTGTGTGTGTGTGTGTGTGTGTGTGTGTGTGTTCTTGGATGCAGCTTTAAAGAGGCTAACATAGCAGCTCTCACATCCAGGAGAGTAGTAAAGGAGATTAAAAGGACCATGACATACTGCTGCATGTGGCAAATCTTTATACCACTAATATCATTAAAAAGTATAAAAGGTATAAAAAAAAATCTCTAGACATAATAATAAGGAATAACTGAACATGCCACTCTAATATCTACAAAGGTTCTTCAAATAAAAACATCAACAAAGGAACCTGAGGGTTATGTTACACTATAAATTGATTAGAGTTAAGTTTTCTATAGAGCATTCTGCCCAATAGAGAATATGCATTCTTCACAACACCACACAGAGCTTTAGATAAAACTGAGTACATTATAGGACATAAAACAGCAGTAATAAATATTTTAAAATCAAAATAGTTCTCTATATCTTATCAGTACATTAATGCTAGATACCAAAAGTATTAATAATCTCTGAAAATATGCATTAAATACTTTAAAACAGAACAGTAAACTTTACAATGAACAGTAAGTCATTGAAAAGTTCAAGGAAAATGTAAATTCATGTAATAAAATGAAAATGAAAGCAGAATCTAACCATATCTGAGATACAGACAAGACAGTTCAAATAGGAAAGCTAACAGTCATATAAGTTCAGACATTAAAACGTAAAAAAAAATGTAATAAACAACCTAATGATGTACCTTAAAGCTCTAAGAAAACAAGATGCTAAGGGTTTGCAACTCCATATGGAGAACAACAATATCAACCAACCAGACCCCCCCCCCGCTGAGCTCTCAGGGACTAAACCACCAACCAAGGTGTACACACAGAGGGACCCATGACTCCAGCAGCATATGTAGCAAAGGACGGCCCTGTCGGGCATCAATGGGAGAGATCCTTGGCCCTGTGAAGGCTCGATGGATGCTCCAGTGTAGAGGAACTCGGGGGCAAGGAGGGAGGAGAGGGTGAGTGGGTAGGGGAACACCCTCATAGAAGCAGGGGAGGGGAGGGGATAGGGGGTTCCGGGGTGTGTGTGGGAAACCGGGAAAGGGGATAACATTTGAAGTGTAAATAAAGAAAATACCCAATTAAAAAAAGAAAAAAAGAAATAAAGTAGCTAAATAAATAAATAAATAAGTATCAGAGCTAAAAGAACAATACATAGACTCACCCGCACGAAGAGTTTGATCTTTGGAAAGATTAACAAACTTGTAGCCAAACTAACCAAAGAAAAGAGAAAGTAGATTCAATTTAATCAAATTAGAGAGAATGTGAGGTGCCAGACCCCTATGAAATCCAATAGATCATTAAATGCTTTTGCAAACTTATATGAAATTATAGAAAAATATTTATTTTCTTAAATATGTACAGCACAACAAAGATTAAAGGTAAAAGATATAAGCAACCTAAATAGGTTCACAAAATGAAAACAATTGAAGTGTCAATTAAAGGTCCCTTCACAAAGAGACGTCCAGGGCCAGGTATGTTTGTGACTGAGTTCTACCCAACTTTCAAGGAAGGGCTTCATCACTTCTCAAAGTTTTCCACAAAATACAAAGGAAAGGGCCAAACTCATTCTAGGAGCCCTGTAGAACCCAGATACCAAAAAGCAATAAAGATAAAAACATCAAATACTGCAAACCTTTCCCTGATAAATATAGATGTAAATTTTTCAACAAAATACTTGGATTCTCTTAGCTGAGAACAGTGCTCTGGATGAGGGTCTAGAGAAGAAGTGTTTGAAATAAGCATAATGATGAACTCTGTGGAAAAGTACATGAGACTTCTTGCATAGGACCGTTCCATTAACTGAGAAACAGTGCTTGGGATTCTGGGAGATTCTGAGGTATTCTGGTGAGTGCTGGTTCCACAGAATAGCAAAGGATCACCAGGTTATTAAACAAGACCCACTCCTGCCTTCCAGACAGACAGGCGTCATTTTCTTCCATTGAAGAAAAAAATCTGCACCTTTAACAATCCTGGCTTCTCTAGAATTTTCTGTAAGCATGTGGGCCTCATGCCCTCATCAGATGAGGACCAACCCTCAAGATCCTCATCTGACCTCCACAGACATGTCCTGCACATGTGCAACCAGACTCATACAAGAATCTGCAGGGAAAAGAATCATGCATGCACGCACGTATGCACGCAGACACCCACACACTGGGAAACACATACTAAAGGTGGTAACTTAGGATCAGAAAGACAAATATTCTCTCTCATATGCAAATTTGAGCCTCTAACTGTTAAATCTGTGTATCCAGTGGAAGTAAATGTGAGTGAAGGTCAGAAAATTAGGAGAAGACCCCTGGGACTGACAGAAACATCTTTTAAAGGGAGGGGCTGCACAAGAGTTCAACCTTGTTCTATTATATTTGAGTACAGTGGAAATGGTGGACCTGGGAGATTTGGGAGATGGAGAGAGGCGAAAGAATCAACCCCCCTGGAATATGTGTGAAAGTAGCATGTGAAGTCTGTTACTTTTAAAGCTATTTTTACAAAACACTTAAGAAATATAAATGATCCTGGATATGCTGGTGAATAGGAGCGCCCAGTACCAAATTATGCTCATATCTGCAATTTGCTGCCTCTTTCCAGTCTGAGGCCCATGTTTGGAATCTTGATGTACTTGCTGTAGATATCCGTGTTGGTTTAGATGGGCAGCCACCTCTTGCTCCCTAACAGTAGCTCCCCAACCTTCCAAGGGCTCCAGGATCCCTGCCAGTGCATTTTACACTCACAACATTGTATTCTCATCAGGTTTGAGACCGTCATCAACATGTTCATCTTGAATTTGGATATATCACAATAAAAACAACATACAAACGCAATGCACAGTTCTACTGTAGAGCAAAGCAACCTACATCTGCTATCAGCAACCTGTACACTGAATTCTAAGAGACCTCAAGACTTTCTCTTACAGAGGTTGAGGACAAAAAATGACTCTGTTCAGCCTTCTTGCTGATGCATTGCACTAAGAAGTGGGCTGTTCACTTTGTGTATGACATTTAAGAAATGTATAAGTCATCCTTTGATACTCATATGTACAAACTGAAAAACAGCAATTCTTAGATCCATCAGAGAAGTATAGAACTTCCCTCAAGTACTTCTTCAGCAGTGTGCGTGTGTGTGCGCGTGTGCTTGTATGAGCATGTGTGCATGCTTGTGTGAGTGTGCACACGTATGTGTGCATGCATGTGTGTGCATGCATGTGTATGCATGTGTGCATGTTTGTGTGTGTGTGTTGTATCTCTTACTTTTCTCAGCATGTGATAAAGTATCTGACAGAGGAACCTGCTCACTGGCTCAGAGGATTTTACTCCAGCTGTAGAGTTCATAGGACTCCACAGCAGGACTACATAGCAGAATGTTTTCACATCTGGATAGATCCAGAACTAGAGGGAAAAGGCCAGACTCAGGGCCAGATGTAACCTGTGAGCACCTTCCCTCATCACTTTCAGGAAAGCTCCCCATCCTCCAGGAATGGCACCAACTAGGAACCAAACATTCAAAGCTGAGCCCGTGGAGGGGTGTTTAGTGCAACATGTGTCTTTAAAGAAGGGCAGTTGGCCAATTGTAGAATTCCCCATCCTTTGTCCCTCACCTAGTGGGACTAGAGAAGTGCTAAGGAACTCTTCTGAAGCCCAGGGACACAGCTCAGTCATTAATAACAAACTAATATTCCCACCCAACGAAAACTTGAGTCCGTCAACACAAGCTCACCATATTATGACAGCACATTAGAGCCAACAATGGAAACATGAACAATTAAGACGGAATTCCAGGAAAACTCCAACAATACAGAAACACATAAGAATTCGAGAGTATAAAGAAATCTTTGAACCTACCACTAAGCCCAACATGAAACACAACCCAACGTTTACCTCCATAAACATAAAATCTCACATCAAAGACCTTTGACAAGCTCTTATTATTCAGGACAGTGTGCCTGGCCTTTGAAAAATCTCCAGGTATCTATAAGACAAGGAAACATAGTATAAACTCACAAAGCAATTATCAGAACAGGTCTCAAACATATAGTAGAGATTTTCACATTGTGGATAATTATATAATCAAGCTATGCTAAGGCCTCTTTTGAGTGAGCTCATATAGAGTAGTATGTAAGCTAAAAAAGTGGAAATGATTTTTTAAAAAAGAATTAATGGGTAGAGCTAAGAATCAAAGAACTGACAGAGAAGTGAAATATGGCTTTGTCAGCAGACTAGACAGGCTGAGGAGAGAGTGGATTTTCAGAAACTTCAGAGGACTTCCGAAAATGAAAAATCAAAGAAATTAAATAGAAAGAAGCTGTTATGGAACTGAGACATTTTAAAGGGTGTAATCAGAATACCCGAAGAAAAAAAGAAAAATGAAAAGAAACAGAAAAAATATTTGAAATGGTAGCTAAGAATATTTCAGAATTAATGGAAATTTCCAAAAGAAAAAAGAAAAACCAGACATCCAGGAAACATGAAGAATACAATGCATAATAAATACCAAAATTCCAATAGCCAGACTTATATCCAAACTACACCCAAGTGAAAAAGTTATATCTTAGTTGGCTTCTCTATGGCCTCTCCTTACTCCTCCTTCAGCTCTCCCTCCTCCACCCCTCATACTCCCTCAGACCCCTCACTCCCATCCTCAGTTAACCCCCCCCACCATATTCCCCAACACCTACTTCCTGCTGTCTATGTTCTATTGTCCTTTTGAAGATTTTCCCCTTCCGTGGTTCCTTTTTTCCTTCTGATCTCTACAGATACTCAAAATTAAGCACACACACGCACAAGAGAGGATATGTAATATTTATCTTTCTGGGTCCAGGTGACACAAATGGGTATATTTCCCAGTTTAATCCATTTACATGAAAATTGCCTAATTTTATTTTTTTTTAGCACTGAGGAAAACCGTACTGTATTTATGTAACATGTTCTCAGTATCCATTCACCAGTTGATGGACACCTAGGATGGTTGCAATTCTTTGCTATTGAGGATGGGGCAGCAAAAAAAAAAAAAAAAAGGATGAACAAAAACCTTTCTAGTAAGATTAAAAGTCCTTTGGGTATCTATCCAGGAATTGTACAGCTGGAATGGAAGTTCTATTTTTAGTTTTCTGAGAAACCTCCACATTGATTTCCATAGTAACTGTACCAGGTTACAGGTCCTCTGAGGTCGAATAAGGATTCCCATTTCCCTGCATCCTCACCAACATTTGTTAAATTTGTTTTTGATTAGAGCTACTTTGACTCGGGTGAGATAAACTCTAATATTACTTTTAATTTGCCTTGTGGTTAATGACACTAACCTTCCCCAAAAGAGGAGAAAATCACCTTCTAATAAACTATGGTGAACCTTAAACTTCTTTTTGGAAACCAGGTGATCAGAAAGGAAATGGAATCAAATGTCCAAATGGTCTTGCAAGTCATAGTCCTGGAAAATTATCCTTCAGGAGTGGAAAAGTATACATTCAAAAGCCCAGTCCAAGCAAACAAAACAAAGTTTATCTGTTTTCTTGCACGAGCTCCAACACATTTTCAGAAGGAAGGAAAATGATGTGATGAGACTTTGTAATGAAATAATGAATTTTAAATATGGAAATGCAAGGATCATGAAGGAGTTTCTGTACCTGGATAGTTCTTGGTACTGTAGGTGCGTACTGAGACCTCCAGGACAACTAGTTCAAACACTTAGTGTAACTGATGTGATAGATGAAGAGCCAAATGGAGTCCTATAAAATGCTCACATGAAATCAGAGGAGAAAATAAGTCAAAATAAAAAATAGATATACTATTCAAAATGAAGCAAAATTTAATTAGATCGTAGACTGAAATATAAAATAAAAATATGAGACTATAAAATCTCTATAACAAAGGAGAAAACGCAGATGACACTCATGGCTCTGACTGACATACAGCCCCAAAGCACTGTCCAGATAGAGAATCTTGTATTAAAAGGAAGCATTCCTGTGTGTGTGTGTGTGTGTGTGTGTGTGTGTGTGTGTAGTATGTGTGTGCGCCCATGTGTGTGAAGCAACTGATAAAAGACTTAAAAGACTTTTATCAAAGTGTTCAAAGACCTATTGAGATTAAACCAGAAATTTGACCAGGTCTAAAGGGAGCAGCTATGAAGCCACCTCAGCAAACCCAGGTGACAATAAATACATGCAAAGCTCTAGTCATGCAACATACAGGAAATAGCACCTTAGAGCAATGAGAAGCTACATAACCTAAAAGTATTAAGGGACCCAATTAAAAGCCTGACATAGTGGTCAGATGTGGAGCAATAGGAGCGCTCATTCACTGTGTAAGAATGCAAAACAGCACACCTGCATTGGCAGACGCTTTGCTGATTTCATACAGAGCTAAACACATTCTTGCTGAACATCCCAGGAGTTGCAACTTCGTGTACTTACCAAATGAACTTAAAGCATACCCGTGGGAAAACTCAACCACTGATATTTATAGCTGCCTTCTTTACATCTAGCTAAAAGCTTTAAGCAGCCAACATATTCTTAAATAGGTGAATGGATAAATAATTTATTCTGGGATCCATATGACAGAGTATTTTTCAACAGTAAAATGAAATGGGCTCCCTTTTGGAGGAAAATTAATTGCCTATTGCCAATCTAAAAAGAAGCCAATCTAAAAAGAAGCCGATCTAAAAAGGCTACCCCCTGTACTATGCCAAGTCTTTGACACTGTGTAAAAGACATAGCTATAGAAATACTGGGAAGACTGCTGGTTGTTAAGGATTCAGGTGGACAGGAGAGAGGAAGGTACAAACATGTAGAAAAAGAACATGTGTTTGAAACCATGGTATTAGCAACCATGCTAGTAGATACACACACTATGCATTTTTAAAAACCCAGAGAGATGTGAAACTCAAAAATATGCCATTTTAACATAAACCAAGGTCCTTTATTAATCATGGTCTGTCCATACTGGTTCATCATTTGTGAGAAACGTGCTACATGAATATACTAATAAGGGAGGAAACTGAAATAAAACCCACATTCCTATATACTTTAACTGCCATAAAAATGGAAGGCTGAATTTTGTAAAGCTGATGATGAGCATTTGTCACGTTAGCAAGGCATTCGCATGTGGCGCCCTCACACTTGCATGTGAAGTCTGGGGACTGTAGACAGAGATAGGACAACCTGGGTGGGAGGGAACCAGAGGTGGAGGGTTATTTGCAGTGGCTCAAAGTTGCTTCAAAGGGCAGCAGCTTGGCACCCTTAGAAACTTCAGGGGGGACATTCCAGTTACTAAGTAAAAGGAAGCCGATGGTAGCACACAATGAGTATGCTCAATTTGAGCCTATAACTATTTCAATGTCTACTGTAAATGGCTACAGCCCTGCCAGATGACACAGATGAGCTCTGACAATTACGTGGCCACATCTTGGCAACACTCTCCTGCAGATTCTGCTACTGTCTTCAGGTGTCTATTAACATATTAACAATTGGAGCTTCGATGAAACACAGTAACTCGCTCATTAGAAAGGATGGTTATCTGGAGTACACCTTAGTTTTAAAGCTAAAAGCATACAATCGAATCTTTTTTCTAATTTAGGGAGCAACTCGAATTAGAGGAATTGAGATTGGAGGGTTCAGAGCTGTTCTCAGGCATGGGCTTCATCTTTCTTACATCAGAGCCTCTCAGGCCACACCGTCAGGTCTGCCTGTGGCCCTGACTCAGGCCCCAGCAGGCTCTCTTGAGAGTAGGATTCTTAGGGCTCAGTGGGATGTCTGTTGGTATTTCTATGTAGAATGTACTGCGCCCTTTTATTACCTTGAGTTTTAATTATCCTGTACGATCATTCAAGAAAACTTCCTTCTCTTGCAGGATATTTGATCACATTATGAATCCCAAGACTGCTGTTTACTGGAAAATCCTATTTATAGTTGTGGTATGGCTCAGCCTTAGCACACTCCTTGTGAAAATAAGATAAATCCAGTTTTCTTTTCCCACCCCCAGCTCCTGGAATGATGACTATGAGAATAATTATTTATTAATAAGTGCCTAGGCCATAGCTTTGGCTCATTCCCTGAATAGCTCTAAACTTATTTAAACCATTCAAATTAATCTATGTCTACCAATTGGTTAGTTGTCTTTCCTTCAGTCCTGGTCTGCTTCTTTCTCTGAGTCTCCTCAGCATCTTTCTCAGATCTCTTTTATCTATCCTGAGTTCATCTCCCTGATGGTTTACATCAGTCTCTGTCAGTCCTTCTTCTGTGGATATCTTGACTCTTTCTTTTATACCCCCACTATTACCCAGAATCCTCTCTCTTCCTGCAAGTGTCCCACTTCCTATTTCCTGCCTCAGCTCACTGGCCAATGGATTTTTATTGACAAGTGATGCTTATAAGAGATTCTTTCGACACACCTCTTATCCCTCTGTCTGGAACACAGATACGCCCTTAGTACACACCTTTAATCCCAAGCAATGAAGGTACAGTCAGTTTGTAGAAGGAAGGACCCATGTTTGAAATTGATATCTAATTGAGAGGCAGAAAAAGTGATGACTCAGAGAAAGACTTGACAGAGTAGAACATGCCCAACTCTCCTGAGAAGACAGGGAGAAGGGCTGTTTAAGATAAAGCATCACAGAGAGAGAGAAAAGGAGAAAGGGCAGTTTTACCAGGACAGTTGTACAGAGATAGGTCACAGAACAAGCTAGACACAGGCAAAGACAGAATATGCCAGAGAATGAGAAGGAACCAGAAGATTAGAACAGTTTGCCAGAGCTCACTTGAGGTCAAGCAGAACAAAAAGTCAGAGGCTGAAAGAGAAGCCAGATTGAATCAGTCTGCTTGGAGAAGAGCTTGAGTCATAATAGCTAAGTTGAGTCAGTCAACCAGAGCTCAGAAAGAACTAGAAAGAGTGAGCTAATTCAACAGTAAGTCCCAGTGGCTGAAAAGATTTTAGGCCTAGATTAGATTGTACAGAGGCTAGAAGCATCCAGGACTAGGCCTAGGTTAGCAGAAGCAGGCAGTAAGCCTCCAAGATGACAGTTATAGCAGGTGAATAAAAGTTACATTATTGCCTTTACACGTTTTTCTCGTGCAAACTTTGTGTCAGCTTGTGGAAGTAAATAAAAACAAGAACACCATTATGTTTGTTTCTGTTTTGTGAAAGCTGAGACGTTGTTTATGGTGGATGGATTTTGAAGAAAGCATCATTGGCAACATAGTTTGAAAACTCAAAGTAGAGGAAAGTTAAAGTACAAGAATGAGCAAGTGGGTAAAAGTGTATCTGCTTCACTCAGCGGATACTTACTGCTAGTATCAAAGGTGCGAGAAGGCATCTCCCAGTATCAAGGCTGGTATGATGTGGGCAGCCACCAGATTCCTTGGAGGATTCCAGACACAGCCCCTAGAACTGGCATCTGTCTAAGACATCCTGTTCACAGGGATGCTGACTCATGTCATGTTTGCTGTGGCTTTAGTTGAATGGTTCCTTTAACTCCACTGTGGCATAATGGTGTGACCCCCATGTCACGTTGAGTTTCCTGGATTTGCCTACTATTCAGAGTCATGGAGGAGAATCAAACTAGAAGCAACCAGATAATCAAGACATGTTTTGTTTATGATATGGAACTAATGCTTTCTGTCCAGAAAGAGATCATTGTCCTATCTCCAGGGCCAATGGGACTCCTGGGATTTGAGGCTCCTCATCCCAGCCAAGAAGATAAGGATTCAAATGGCATCACCAGTGGCAGTTCAGCTTGCATGTTGGTATGAAGGGTGTGTGTATATCTTTCCTCAGACTCTAAACACCTAAGGATTGTGTAGGTATCAATGGGAATGAGTACACTCCAGTCAAGGCAACTCTCTGTCATCATATCTTCTAGCTTACTCCTGTGCTTATCTTCTTGTTGAATTCAATGCAGAAGGTAAAGGCTGGTACAATATGTACAACTGAAACAGAAAGACCCTTCCATCCCTTCAGCAGATGACTGATGTAAAAACACTTTTGCATTGACAATAGGTAACATGGACTTAAAGAAAAGAAAGAAAGAAATAGCTTGCTTTTACAGTACAGAGCCTCTGCAGGGAAAGATAGACTGCTTGTTTCATAAGAAAATGTTTGGAAAGTTGGGTTTTATGCTCCATAAAGACACAGACACAAAGTTCATGGGTTGCTCTAAAGGACACAGCAAAGTTTGAAGATGCTAGAGCAATTTGGAGAATGAGACAGTGAAATTTCTTTCTTTCAAAGAGCTTTCAATCAAATAGTGTTCTCGGTCCCTCTATCCAGACAGCCCTGCTGTTTTGGCATTTCATTAAGTTGCTGGGAGGTAAGACTTTTAAATAGTACTGCAGCACACCTATGTCTGAGTTGAAGAGAGAGCCAGGATGTGCTGTCTTGAATATATGTAAATGATCCTTATCTGTATCACCAGGCAGTCATTTGGGTACATAGCTGAACTGAAATCCATTGCTGAGAAGTAGACAGGAAAGCTGGGTTGACCCTGGGATGTTTAGCTTAAGTCATGCTGACCTGTTACATAAGCTAGGATTACACTAATTTCTTATCTCTTTATCAAGCAAAAGAATGACTGTTATAGATATCAGTAATTTGTGTAAATAAGAAACATAGCACATTTCAGGACTATATGAAAGCCAGAACATGAAATATACATGAAATGTTTATTATGTCAATTAGGCACCAGGTGAGTCCTCCTGGATATTGTATCTCTTCTTGTTGCCATGGTTACCATTGCCTTGAGAGGTGCTTCATGGATCCTCTATGTCCTGATGACCATTGCTTCTATTATTTACATGTGTCCCCTCGTCTGATTTTTTTTTTACATATTACTCCTCTTTAATGTGGTTTTCACTTCACATAATTTTATCCAAGGGACATTTCCTTCAACATATTCACTACCAACCCACTAATGTTTTCCATGTTCAGGAATATCAGTTTGGAAAATAACCCCAAGAAAGTAAATAAACAAAAAGGACAAGTATTTGTAGTTCAACCACTTTAAGCTTATCCCCAACTAGCTTACAAATAAATATGACTCAGACTATGATTATTTGGCTTTCACAATTACCATGGGGGGGAGGACCCCTAATCTATTGTTGGTTAAATGGCCCGGTAAAGAGTGAAGTGATGATCCCATGCATCCACCCCGGGTTCTCAGTGCCCCTCGAAGAGGTGGGATGCACGTGAAGTTTGACCTTGGACCCCACAGACAGCTGGACATGTGTCGGGCTGTGAGAAGCCCCCAGCAGAAACACAGCGCAGGGGTGGGCGTGGGTCTCGGGAGACTCGAGGCAGCCAGCTCCGTGGGGTTCCCAGGCTCTTGGGCAACACAGACACAGCTGCTGGATGCCATGGAAGAGCTAAGAACAAAGTGGAATGGCAGACTAGATATAGCATGGGCAGAGGGGGAGAAGGAGC
The DNA here is from genome assembly GCA_019843965.1 of Rhynchomys soricoides. Lineage (NCBI taxonomy): Eukaryota > Metazoa > Chordata > Mammalia > Rodentia > Muridae > Rhynchomys > Rhynchomys soricoides. The sequence goes on along the minus strand of JADRCH010000066.1, from coordinate 3,106,742 downwards.
ACAGTGGGGTCTCGAAGCAGGACCAAGTCTTTGGCTTGGTCACCATCTAGCTGGGTTGAGTTGGTTGGGTGGCTGCCATGGCTGGGAATGCTGGGAGGTATTTGGTGGGAGACTAGCCAGCAGCTCTTTAGACAAAGGCCTGTTCCATTGTTCTCTACAGTGGATGAAGACAGACAATCCAGAGTTTCAGGGAGTTTATTGTCATGGCAGAGAGTAGTATTGTACCCCCAAGACCTCAGGGAGGGACGAGGTTGAAATAGTAACTGAGAAGGGGAGTGGCTAAGCCTATTGGTGCCTCATTAGCATGGGGATGGCTTGAGGCTATGTGACCACACCTCTACCTGAGGAGGGGCTTGAGGGGTGTTCCCCTTATGTGACTAAATGTCACAGACCTATGGAGAGATATAGCCACGTGTCAGGAGCTGTTTCTAGGAGCACGGTAAATGCCTGCTGTCCCTTATATGGTTGCTTCCTGCTGGGGACAACCTACCGGGTCCACAGGGGTTTAAAACCTTAGCTCAATCAGAAACAAGGCTGCCTTTCAGGGTCCCACAATCTATTCTTCTAACTGCTAGTCTGGATACCTTCCCAGTGGTATGCCCAGATACTTGCTGTTTCTCCTGGATGTGCTCATGGTCTTTCTCCCCAGATGGTGACTTCCTCCTCTCCTCTCCTTCCTCCTTCTCTTCCTGGTCTTTCCTCCTCCAACCATGTCACTCCAAACCCATCTACCTCTAATCCCTCCAGTAACTGGCTGTAGCCAATTTTAGTTAACCAATAGTTTTAAATCAAAGAACAAGCTTTGCACAACAAAAGCTTATAAATGTGAGACCTTCCGGTACAGAATTTAGCATTATAATACATAGCAACAGACCAAACCTCAATAAGTATTTAAAGACACTATAAACTTGAAAGAGAAAGAAATCAACTCTCACCCCAGTTATTATAAATATAGCTATTTTCTTGATTTTTTTTTATTTAGAAAGCCTTTAGAAAAATATGATTAAAAAACAAAAAACAAACTTTCTTGGTGGTCATGGACTGTGTTCTCCAACTCTTGGCTAGATTCTACATGCTAGCTATGAAAAGACAACCTTTCTTTAGACAGATTTTAGCAATCACATAAAGAACTTAATTCCTTAATATATTCATTATGGTGGTAATAATTATTTTTATAGCATTTTCTCCAGCTATTCCTCATTTATCCATCAGCTTCTCATTGTCTGTCCTAGGTTCCTACTTTATGACTGAGGCAGCTGAGAGGCAGGAGATGACTTATCTGATGTAATACATGCAATATTTCTCTGTGCTCTAGAACTCTTTCTCTATAGCACATGTGTCATGGGACTCACACAAGCTGCATAGTTTAGTGGATAATGCATCAGAAGAAGAGTTGGGAACCTCACTGTCTGACATGGTTGAGACATTGAGTATGACAACCTTGGCTTCCTCACCTAGCAGAGGTCAACCCTGCCTCTCAGAGTAGGCAAGCAAATCAGAAGAGACTGCTGATAGCAAGAGGTACTAAAAATGCAGCATGATGTACATGCAGGTGTGACTACCTAGTAAAGGATGTCCATGCAGGTGTGATCACC
>JADRCH010000066.1:3086167-3097460 GCA_019843965.1 Rhynchomys soricoides | reverse complement strand
CAGAGTGGGATTCCCCTTCACCACCAACAGAGAGTGGGGTTCCTCTCACCACCAACAGAGTGGGATTCCCCCTCACCACTAACAGAGAGCAGGGTCCCTCTCACCATCAACAGAGAGCAGGATCCCTCTTACCAACAGAGTGGGGTTCCCCATTACCACACCCTCTCCAGCATTGTTGTTGATTGTTTTGTTGATCTTAGGTGTTCTGGGTGGAGTAAGGTGAAATCTTGAAGTTGTTTTAATTTCTATTTCCAAAATTCCTAAGGATGATGAGCACTCCTCCAGCTATTTTTTAGTCATTTGTTATTTCTACTTCTGAGAACTCTCTTCAGATTTTTTAAAATTTGGTTTATTTTTTGTTATTGTTTTTACTGTCTCTCAAGTTTTTTATATAGTCTTCATATTAATCCTCTGTCAGCTGTGTAGCTGGCAAAGATCACCTCTCATTCTGTGAATTACTCTTCACTTATTGTTTCCTTAGCTGTAAGGATGATTTGTATGTTTTGGGATCCCGGTTGTCAATTGTTGGCCTTGATTCCATAGCAAACAGAATCTTTTCACAAAGATCTTTCCTACATCTGTATCCTGTAGGGCACTGCCTATGTTTTCTTCTAGAAATTTCTGTTTCGGGTTTCAAATTGAGGCCTTTGACCCATGTGAAGTCAGTTTTTGTTCAGAATGATAGAAATGGGACTAATTTCATATGTGTTTGGTCTTCTTTCGTGTGTGATGGTACACAACTTAATCCCAGCATTTCAGAAGTGGGAAGGTGTGTGTGTGTGTGTGTGTGTGTGTGTGTGTGTGTGTGTGTTAGTTCCAGGCCAACCAATACTATATAGTGAGGTCGTGTTTCCGTGTTTTTCTCAATCTTGTCTCAACACTTTTTATTCCATATTGAGTAGTATTGGGGTAGTCACTTACAATTGTTAAAGACATGCCTTTGCTGCCTGCCTGGCCTTGCCTATTTTTACCATTTTTTACCATTTTTTCTATTTCATATCCTTATTGGTTTTTATTATCAACTAAAGACAGTGGGGATCTTATATAGGTCTCCTTATAGTTAGGGTTTGGGTTGTTGAGTCCTGTTTCACTTTTCTGAGACTTCCTCTCACTAGGGAGCACCCTCTGAGGTGCTTTCCTTGCCTGCTTTCTGAAGCTACTCATGTGGTTTAACACCTGAGAGTCGGGTGACAATCAGGTAAAGGTCAGCTTGTCCTGGGGCAGGCTCTGTGCCAGGCTCGGCAGGCATGGCTCTGTTTGCTTCTCGGAGCTCTTCAAATTCAGCTTTTATCTTCTTTTAAATGTCACCTTCCTTTGCTCTGCCTCTTCCTCCTCACTAGTCTTCTAACTCAGGGGAAATGCAGTACACAGAGCATAGGTACCCTTCAAAGGGTCACACAACTAGTGCCTACTGGCTGGTATCAGCATTATACCTGGTCATTCTGAAAAAGCCAGCATGGTGGAGTTGTGTCAGGAGGAGTGATCTGCTGAGAGAGGGTGGGACCACCTACATGCATGACAGCAGCATGAGAAATAATACAGTCCTGTGACACTAGACTCTCATCATGATCATCATAGCTGTAGCATGTGTGCAGCATACTCAAATCAAAGGGTAATGAGCTTCCTCCTGAGAACTTGTGCCAGCTGACAGTGTTGATGTTCTTCTGGTACATTCTTATCAGGGACTGTTTTTTGTTTTTTAAAACACATCCAAGCACATGTGTTCTACACACAGTTCAAGGCCTCGCTTCCTCCCAGGGTTGCCTAAAATGAATTAGCTCTTTTCGAGTGCTCATGCGAACTTGCTCAGAAGTCCTTTTGGTTCAAAGAACACATACTCCAGAATAATGAACATGTTCAAGAATCTTCTTTCTCCACCACCAGCCAGTCACCAGATGTTTTACAGAACAGTTACTCTGTGCCCAGAACTGTGTTCAAACTATCTATCTGCCCATCAAACTATAGATGGGTCAAAGAAGGATGGGCAGAGTAATGAGTTTTGTCTTATTTGACAAGCTCTGGGAAAAGAATCCAGGTCATTATGTTCTGGAATTTACCTGAAAAACCCTTAGGTCTATGTTTGTATTATGGCAAAGAACACAAATGCTGGAATCAACTAATTCATTTGTTATCTGTTTACATAATAGACACTGTAGGTAGCACCCTGCTTAGTAATCGCTGTGCTGGACATTGAGATCCACACCTTAGCAAATGAAAGCAGCTGCCATTGTTGTTGACTCTTACACCCTATATGGGCAGACAGAGACAGATGAATCAGGTGATGTGACTACAAACATCAACCATGTCTCTGACAAATGCTGTAAAGACCACTGCACAGGCTAAGCAGAAGTTGTTTATGGTGATGGAGAAGACTGGAACACCCTGTCAGTGTATGGAGAAGCCTGGACATGAAAAAGAGCATCAGAAATGCGAAGTAAAGCTGTGTGGCAAGAGTTGTCAGCTGTGAGAAGAGCCAGGAGACCGTCTGGAGGCTATGCGCAGGCAGGGCAAGGCATGTGTGGGATTAGAGCAGTACTCGAGGGTTACAGGGGAGTGAATAGAAGAGGTACAAGTTGATCAGTGGGAAATTGTGAAACGTTTCCAGGACACAGAAGAAAGTAGCTCAGCCAGTGTAGGGAGGGGTCTGAAATAGATAAACAGGCTGGACACTAGGGTGACAGGTAGTCATTAAGAAGGCTTACAGAACTGACGAGAACATGGTGCCTTCTTAAGGTAAGGAAACTTGGGGAAACAAAAAACAGATTTAATATTTGAGGGCAAGTGGGGTCAGGACTAGGAATCCAGAGTAAGGTTTTAATGCGTGGAATTTTGACATGCTTTTGAAAAACCCAAGGATGTCTGAGCAGAACATCATATCACAGCGAATGTCACAGAGGCAGCAACTGAGCGCCTATCTCTGGATATGACACTCAGGGAAGACAGTGAAGGAAAGTCTTGCCAGGGCCCAAGAGACTCTGTCACCCAAAGGCAAGATTAAAGGAATGAAAACAAGATAAAGGGGCTGATTAGCCCATGCATTTTGGCTAAAGTACATAAGAGAAGATGAGAGATCAGGGCAGAAGAAGAAACTATGGATCTCTTTTACATTTGTTTGCTTTTGTGACAATGGGAGACATTTGAGTTTTTTTTCAGAGCCAGTGAGAATGATCTGGTAAGAAGCTGCTAGAAGGATCCTTGAGGTCATGAGAGTCCTGTGAAGCACATAGCAGGACTCAGGAGACCTGTGTGGGAGATGGAAACATGCAATTTTGAGGTTTGTTTTTCCATAAAACTCTAGAGTCTGCTGTGAGGTACCTAGGAGTGGCAGTTGTAAACCCCTGAAGGAGGAAGGAGAAGGGAATGGCTGCTTGGATGGGAACCACCTGTGAAGCAGAGCATGGTTGGTGTGGCTGAAAGCTTCCTGTGTTGTCACTTCCTCTGCCATCACTTCCTGTGCCGTCACTTCCTGTGCCATCACTTCCTGTGCCATCAGCGGTTAGGGTGGCCAGTGGGCTCTGTTAGGAATGACCAGCCTGCACAAGGAAAGCAATGAGCTAGAGTCGCCCAAGAACACCATTTTGTACTTATGATCACACTGAGATTACAGAGAAATGAGGGAACTGTGATTGTTTGTAGAGAGGATTAGGAGGTGTGGCCTTGCTAGAGGAAGTGCATCATCACCAGGGGTGGGCTTTGACAGCTCCAAGTCTAGAGCTGCTCCCAGATCACATCCTGCCTGTGGTTAGAGATGTAAGTTCTAACCTGTTCCTCCGTCATGCTTGGTGCTTCCTGTAATGTTTCCCCACTGTGACATGGATGGGTTCTCCTCCCTCTGCAACCCCAACCCCCCACCCACCCAACAAACCCTTCCTTCTACAAATTACCTTGGTCATGATCTTTTGTCACAGCGCCAGAAGAGTAGCTGATACAGGCATAGAATACCCACACAATATCTGTAGAAAAATGAAGAAAAGGAAGAAGGAAGAGGCTGTGAGCATTTAAGACACGTGGCAGTTTCATAATTCCTAATTTATTCATCAGAATCTGATTAGTAATTAAACGAATGCCAGGGGTGCTGGAAGCCATTCAGTGACTACTCACTCGGTATCATGGTGGGCGCAAACCTGTAGATCTCATAGGGACATCAGCTGAGCCATGGAGACCCATAGCTACAGAGGTAGTGATGGTTCTCCTGGCTTTGCCATAAGAGCTACAGTGAACAGGGAAGACTCTCTCTGCACCAGACCTCACCACCTACCACTCACAATAGGGCCTTCCTTTGGCTTTAAGGGTAGGTTATAACTACAAAGTAGTATAATGACTGAAACCCAGTCCAGAGTCTATACATGCTTCCAGAGGCTTCTGATCATTACAGCCACATCCACATTATCAAAGCACATGTATTTATCACATTCATTAATCCTATCACTCAAGGACACCATTGTTTAAAACATTATAGAAATAATAATATAATTTGTGATGATATTAATAGGTTGACATGATCTTTTCTCTGGTGAATCTGGAACAGAGATGACAGCTAGCAGTTCAGTAGAGCATCAAAGTAAAGAAGAGCTAACCCCTGAGTCAGGGTGTCATGTGTATGTGCATGCTTGTTTACATGGATGTGAGCATGTGTGTACATGTGTGCACAGGTGTATGTGTACATAAATGTATGCCTGAATGCATTTGTGTGTGTGTGCTGTTTTCTCACTATACATGTGTATTTATAATAAAATTCAACTTATAAATTAAGCAGAGTAAGAACTGCAATAACTGATAAAAAGTACAATTGTAACCATGTGCTCTAATAAATGTTATGTGATGTGGTCTCTTTTTTTTTATTTTGATTTTTGTTTTGGAGTTACACATATGTTTGTTGTTGTTGTGTACTCTATGCCCAGAATTTCGGTGTACACTATCAGCTGCCCTATAATTTCTGCATTAGTCTCTTCCCATGCTTTATGGTCCCATGTACCTTCCTTGTGGGCTCTCAGTGAGGGATTCTTCCAGAAGAACCAGTTTCATTGTAACTGAAGACTTGCTTCAAGTGTTTTTGACCTTCTTAGTCAACTTCCTTAGCATCCGCTGTAACACATTGCCATCTGTTTAAACATGTTATCTTATCCAGCACAAATTAACTCATTCTCCACCTCTAAGGCCGCTTGTACCTGATGGCTGCAAGTCATGCACTTTGAGACTTTATTGATGTTGTAAGTCATGCAGTTTGACAGCAAACTCAACATGAGTTTCTTCTCAGTTCTACAGATGAAAGATTAATTCCTACTGTAGCCTCTAACAGCCTTGGTACATAGTTTTGTTTGTCCCTTATTCAGCTTTATCAATTGCCTTTCTTTTACTGTGGCATCCTGAAAATCATCAGCTTAGTAAGAGGAGGGGATATTCTTACTGAACATTTCACAGTTCAGCCTGTTGCAACCAAAGACAGTACAGTACAACACAGTAAAGGTCATATTCACTTCATAGTGGCTGGAAAATGAAGAAGAAGGCAAAAACTGTGGAGTCCAAGCACGCCTTCGGGGCCATGTCCCCAATAACCTAACTTCCTCCCACTAGATAGTCCTTAGCTCCTAAATATTCCAACATCTCTCAATACACCAAGGATAAGCCTTTGAAAAAACCAACACATGGGCCTCTGGAAGACTCTCCAAATCCCATCCAGAACACAATTTGAGAATTTTTACCTTATCATTTAAAAGTTCTCTTCAATATTTCCCAAATGATATCATCAGTACTCTTTGCTCTTGAGACCATCAATCTATACAGTATACATCTATAAGTAGAGTATACTTGAACACAAGCACAGTGACATTGTTGACAGTCTGTCTGCTAACTGAGACCACTATAGGCCAATTGATTGAATAGGATGAGCTACCCAGAGGTCTCTTGTGTTGAAAGCTTGGGCTCCAGCTCATGGACACCTTGAGAAGTGATTGTCCATAAAACCACTGTGACTAATTCATTAATCAATATTGAATTTTCACATCTGCATAGATATTCAAGAGGAAGGGCCTGAATGAATTCTGTCACCACCATAAGAATTTGTGTCATTAAACAGCCCAATCTCTCTCTCCATCTGCCTCTTGCCTTGTCTATGCTTTATATGTTCCCATGGAGCCTCTTAGCCTCAAAGAACCAAGTGACCATGAGCCTGAACCTCTGAAACAGGCAGGGGAAATTGCTGGGTGGCTAACTGCTTGCCATGCATGTGTGAGGTCAGAGTTCAGATCCTCAGAACCCACATAGGTTCTAGGTGTGACAGCCCACCTGGGATTACAACTTTGGAAGCCAAAGCAGAGATGGAGTCCCCAGAGCAAGCTGACCATGGAGACTACACATATGGGTGAGTTTGGGGTTTGTTAAAAGTCTGTATCATTGAGTATGATATGAGAGTCACTGAGGATGATTTCAGACATGGACCCCAGGCCTGCACATACCCATGACATCTGTACCCATACTCATGTATGCCCCCACAAACACACCATATAGACACACACAAGTAAAGCCTCCGAGACCATAATCCAAATAACTGTCTCTAACTTTAAGTAGTTTTTCTCAAGTACTTTCTACAGTGACAGAAAGTCAGATTAACACAGTGACTGGTGGAAAGGCAGCATATAGAACCTGGACTTGCTGCAGAAAAGGTTGATTCACAGCCTGGAGGAGCAAAGCACATGGTATCAATCACATGTCTCAGAACAGCACACAATTTACAACCGACAAATTGCTGCTTTCTGGAGTTTTCCATTTAATACCTCGGTACTGCGTTAACTGACTACAGATAAGGGTACTGCTATATTCTCTGTCTGTGGGAAATGACCTAAAGGAAGGCTTTATCTTCTCTGCTGGAAAAACCCTGTGACTGGACATTGGAGGATTTTAGAATAGTCTGCTCACCACAGCGGTGTGCTAGTCTTTGCAGAGATGTCCGCATACAAGATACCTTATGAAACAGAAGCTAAAACAATGCCTAGTGACCGTTCTGCTTCGATGGAGGGTGGCAAAAATCTGATCAGAGCTTAGGACTTGGATGGTGTGTAGCCTTTCTCTGTGCTCATGAACTCCAGCTCCTAAAAATTAACAACTTGGCTTAGTAAGTATTTTACAGGGAAGTCTGGCCAAAGAGCTAATATAAAATTGGAAAATTGAACCACTTGGGCAAATGGAAATTTTAAGTAACTTTTTAGTGCATTGAGTATTTCACAACAATAACCCTATTGTACTTATAAACAAAAACATCAGCTTTTAGCTGCCTGCTATTTACAACGTCTAGTGTGGTAACAGCATGTTCTCTGTGTGTGTCTGCTTTTAAATACTGTGCCTCGTTATTATGAGAAGTAGTCAAATGCAATGAAGTTTCATTGAAAAGGGGAGAAATTGGGTAACAATGAATTAAAGGATAAATTTGAGACAGACATTTGGCAAAAATTTGAATTGGGAGGCACATGAAATGCATTGTTCCTATTTGAGTGAGACTGGGAAGTAGTGTTTGGCACCTTGGAAAATTTTGGATCAAAACATAATCTTTCTTTTCTTCCTTCTATCTTCTTTGAAATGAATTTCAAAGCTACCCACCAGTGTTGAGAAAAGTCCATGCAAGGCTGAGGGAGGCTACCTAACCGAAAAGCACGTTTGTACCACTTCTTCTGTTAAAAGCATTTATTTTAATTAAAGAACCTAGTATTTCCTTTGTTTATTAAAACAATTAGAATTAATTCTTATATAATTGGCCCTGCTCTCTCTGATTTAACAGGTCTAGCTTTCTGCAACTTGCCTGTCTGTCTCCCAGAATTTTTAGGTTAAATAGTATATTACTAATGTTTGAATAGATTATATGTGTCCTTCATGCTAGATTCAGAAGATATGAAGAGGCATACAATAACCTCTTCCATAAAACCATATCCTTTGCCTAACCCTATCCCTTCAGTCTCCAGTTCTCCTCTCCAAGGTCTCTCTTCTAATTTCTTCTCTGTTATTATGATAAAACAACCTGACCAAAACCCACAGTTAGGAGCAAAGGGTTTCTCTGGCAATTGCAGGTCACAGCCCATCATGAGGCAAGAATTCAAGGAAGACCTGTTTATCACTCCACATAGCATTACCTCCAACCAGGGAACTCACTCACAGCTAAGGAATTGCAGTAGTAACCATGGAGGAGGCTACTTGCTGGCTAATGGTCCAGATTGTTCTCAGCTAACTTTCTTATACAGTTCGGAGCCATTTGCCTAGGGATGGTACCACCCACAGTGGACTGGAGCTCTTCCACGTCAATTAACAATGAAGACATGCTCACAGGACAATCTCATATAGACAGTTCCTCTCAAAGATCACTAGGCTGGATCAAATGGGCAGAGCTACCAATGCAGCATCTTTCCAAACGCAAACTATACTTATTAAATAGTATGTGTGCACACATCTATGTGCACACATACTAACACAGTTAGTGTAACTGTGTAACAGTTAGATACATGCTGCTGCATACTCCCCTCATGTCATTTTGCAGTAGAGGTTCAACTCTGTTTGGACTTCCTTTGTGTAAGGTGTGAAGTGGAAGCTTAACCTGCTCGTCTCAACTGCCTATCCAGCTGTCCTACCCGATTAATGGGAGTTCATCCCAATCCCGTTGATTTAAAACCACACCTTCATCAGATATCAAAGTGCCTTGCTGTTGTTTGAGAGAGTCTTATGGAAACAGGCTGGCCTAGAATTCACAAAGCAAAGCTGGCTTTGAACTCCTGACCTCCCTGCCTCTACCTCCTGGGACTAAGATAGCAGGCTAGGTGCTAGACCATTTCCATTGTTGGCCCTGTCTACCCACAATCTCCATTTAATTCTCACAGATACTCTGCAGTCTCTCACTCCCCCTTCTTGCTCTCTTTCTTGCTTGTGCACTTGCTCGCTCGCTTGCTCTCTCTCTCTCTTCCTCTCTCTCTCTCTCTCTCTCTCTCTCTCACACACACACACACACACACATACACACACATGCACACACACGATATGTACATGCATGTATACACATACAGAGACATACAGTCACACAGAAAGACACAAACACAGGCACAAACACATACACATGTATGTAAGTTTGTGATTGCATTAACATTTTGGTCTGACTTTGGATTTCCGGTGTAAGAATGTGAGCTTAACAACTCTCTCCCAGCTCGGAAGAGTTCCTGTCTGTCCATTAAGAGCAGTTTCAAGCCTTGGAAATTACCCCTTCCTCCAAGTGTGCTTTTATGGAGTTTGTACTTCCATCGACACAGTAAATGAGGCAGTTTGTCAGGTGGCCGCTCCAGCCAGACTCTTCGTGCATAAACGCTGTTAATTTCTATGTATCAGTCTTGCTGCATTCTATTCTGAATGTAGTTCATTTATAATTAGTTTGAGTTTCCAGATCTACAAATACCTGTGACTTTTACCTATTAAAATCTCTTTTCTTACTTTTCCTGAACTGAAGCCCTTAGGCATTAAAATGGAGCATCTGTGTTTGTACTAACAGGGTCTCCTGAGGCTACAAAGACCTGTCTGTGCGTGATAAGTCATAGCCCTTCCCTTCAACCACCTTCAGTTTTAGTGTTGTTCATTTGTCTGGATTTGTAGAAAGTCATTACAATAATGCACTGGTTACATATGCTTAGTACTAAGGAACAACATGGCAGAAGATAGCCACAGCTTTAGTGATTAAAATCCCTGCCTTGTAGGCTTTCTTTCAAATTCTATTCAGTATCCAGGAAGGGAAAAAAGGTTAAATTGCATAAGTTTAAAATTATCTAGCTTGAAATCAGATACAGTATTATTTTAATATCGAGCATGTTTCAACGTGGTCTCATTATCTGAAAATTGCTAACCTTGTCAGGAACTAAATTAAATGTTTTTTTCCTTGTGTAACTTAATTCAGTGGGGACTCTAGTATCATAATTTTGCTGAATCTCACGAGTATAAACATTAGCTGTTTCACTGGTGAGTGGACACGCAAGTTAATTAAGATCCCTGGTTGAGGGAATATTAGTAATCATGAGGGGTTTGTAGTTTAATTTAACATAGGGTAAAGAAAATTAATACAAGAAGTTATGACTTTGGTCTTAGCTCAGGAACCAATTTGCTGCACAGCCCTCGGCAAACACCCTAGCCTCGTTATTTAATATTTGCACTTTGTGAGTGAAAAACTGAATTATTAAATATCCAATGTTTAATTACACACACACACACACACACACACATTGAGATAGATAGATAGATAGATAGATAGATAGATAGATAGATAGATAGATCAACTCTTGTTTTTGCAATCTTCTAAGTCCACCCAAAACAGCTCTTGGTGTTAATCTGCTTACCATAATGGTCACAACTGGTAAGGTCTCACAATTTTCTACTCTTCCAGCAGAATGAAGAATCAGCAGGGAGAGGAGCCCTTGGCCATAGGGTTTTAATCAGCTCACTGTAGCATGTACCAAATTGCCTCCCTTAATTTCCCAACCTCCCCAGAAGTTGGGAAAAACTTAACTCTCTCCTGTTGCTAACAGCACTGAAAGTTGAGAGCACTGGATGATGGTTCGCCACCTATGAGACCCTGGAGCCCCAAAGCACATGGAGCTCGGTAAACACCTTAGTTGATGGAAACAGTAGTCCTAAAAGACCTTGAGCAAAATGTCGCTAAGGTTTCTCCCTAGCCCTGTAGCTCACAAATGCTGGCAGGCATGCAGAGAAAGGGGGCTTGTCTTCCCATCTGGTGATTCCCACTGTGGAAGATGGTGTAGAGGAGCCTCTAAACTTAAAAGTAAGGCTTACATAGGACCCAGTCGTGCACATTGGAGCTTATCCCCCCCCCCCAAGTCAGCTGGCTATGGAAATATCGCATACCAATGTTTATTGCAGTATAGTGGACAAATTACCTAATCAGCCAGATGACCATCAACTAACAGAGGGGTAAAGAAACCACAGTATATACACACAATGGATGGCGTTTTACTCCACCTTAAAGAGTAGAATCATGATGTTTGCAGAAGTGGAGATCATTGTATTCATTGAAAGAAGCCAGACTCAGACAGATAGCAAGTTTTCTTTTCCTGATAGGCAGAATCTAAGAAAACAGAAAATACGAGGCTAAGAGAAGAAATATGTGGAATTTGGGGGGAAGTAGATGTAGGGAGCAGGGAGGATATAAGGGCGTATAGACGGTGCGATTGCTACGTAAGCACAGCGTGTACCTGTTCAGAAACAGCAAGTGTTATATAACATATAACATATAACATAGATGGTGCGATTGCTACGTAAG
>JADRCH010000066.1:2976544-3078133 GCA_019843965.1 Rhynchomys soricoides | reverse complement strand
CACAGGAGGGGACTGAGGAGAGGCAGGCCTCACAGGAGGGGACTGAGAAGAGGCAGGTCTTACTGGAGAGGACTGAGCAAAGCTGTGTCATGCACAGGATGACTGTCTTCTCAGCTTCAGCCATTTGTCTATAGAGCACAGTTTGAATGTCACTATGGAGATCAATGTTCTCTCCTTTGTCCACTTCTCAAGCAGCCTAAAAACTGCCACTTAGTCACCTCCATGCAGAGTGCCATGAAAAACAGGCTTCTGCCAGAGAGGGGTACCTGTCAGAGGTGGCAGAGCGACATACCACAGTGCTTTCAGACAGAGCATCTCTGAGTAAGGGACTCACCATCCACAGCTTTGTCTCTTTCAACTTGTGTCTCTCTTGTTCTTCCCTGAGTTTGCAGCAGGCCTGGTTCCTCCCTGCAGGTATGCCTGTAAGCTTTATTAGCTTCATCTATGGGAAAATATACTGGAAAAAAAGGTTCCGTCAAACTCTGAATCTAGATGAGGAGACTTGGGCTTAAGGCATGCCATCTTATTAATAAGCTTCAGTTTCATGTCTTTGGCCTGAAAGACCAGCACGCCTGTAGTCACGGCCTGCACTGATCTTTGTTTCTTCTAACCACATTCCCTCTAAACACCCTCAATGCAGACTATATTGAGCCTTTCCAGGACTCTGCTGCCTTGGATCCTGGTCTGGTCTGTGAAGTTCCTTCCACCCTCATAAAATCTTCCCCACGGTTCCCTTGACATCATCTCTGCAGTGGTCCCTCCTTTGGTCACTTCTCTTTGGTTTGATTCTTCCTCTGCTTCCTCTCTCTGTGGTTTTAAACACCATTTCATGGAGCCCTTTTTAGTCCAGCAACCCTAGTTGTGATGACTTCCAAGTTCTACCTCAAGTTCAATTCTCACCCAAGATTTCCTTCGCTTAACAAGCTTATGCACCTCAGGTATCTATAAGTCATCCAGAACTGAACTCACTTAAGCCTAAACCAGAAACTGACCTCGCTCTTACCCACTTGCCTAAGCCAGAAATCTAGAATCACCTTAAATCTCCTTTCCTAATCACTTAGAGCCGAACAGAAACCAAACATATTGAACCCTCTTGGTCTCCTCACTGTGTGCATTGCCATTGTTTAGCAGGCCCCAGCCCCTCAGTTTGACTACAGGTTGGCATTGTCCTTAAATGTGGTCAAAGTCCTTCGATTCCATTCCCCTTTGCAATTGAAGTGTCTTTGAAGTGGTATCTTTGCCACTCACGGTAAAGTTCCTGGCTTGATTGGATGCCTCAAATAACGGGCTTTCAAAGACCCTCCTGATGTTGTCTCCAGCCCCTTATTCGCAGACCTCCTTCCGGTTTGTCTCCTACCCCCTTCTGTTTTCAGCTTCCTTGTCTTTGGTATGTCCTTCTGTTCTTTCCTCCTGTCCACTTATGCCTGGCGGTCTCCGAATCGACCTTGATCCTCAGCATAGATACCTCTTTCCCTCCCGCTGCCACCATCCTTCCTTCCCTCCTATCCACTGGAATATGGACATCTATTCTTAAAATCAAAATCTGCTTGTCCAGCCCTGGCCTTTATTTCCATTGTTTTCATTGCATTTTACTTCTTTAGTCTTCATAGAGAATCAATGCTTTGTGGGGCAGGAGTGATGCAGAGCTTGTTCAAACCCCTGTCTACGGTGCCCATCATGGAATATGGAATAAACTTCAATGGAATAAATTGTGCTGCTTGAGAATATAGATGCATAAAAATGGATATATACTTATACTCTTATAAATATAAGATACTTTTCATAGGCGTAGTAATAGAAATATATACAAAATCCAAACTAGTATAGAACACACAGTGGTTAATTAGGGATGGCCGAGGGAATTTAAAAGATAGCATCTTCTCAACATGACAGGAATTTGCACACATTGAATCTCAACAATATGAGGTCTATGAGCCTCATCAAGCCCTGCATTATGACCACAAGGGTCAATGTGCCATGAGGACGAGGAAATTTCTCAAGCTCCACCCCTAGGTGAATATATACAGTCAACAAATGGGTATTGAGGGAGGAAGACTCAGTTTTCCCCCCAGTGAAGATCCCACTGAAAGGCCCTACAGTTCCAACTGGTCAGCCCTAAATATGTGTGTCTACAAACTACAATCAGTGAACCCAGTGGATTGTATGCATGTGATTGTGTGCATACATGTGTGTGTATATTACATATGAGTATTTAATAGTAATTATGGAGAAGTCATGAGTTAGAGGTGGGGTCGGGGTGGTAGAAGAGGAGTTGCAGGGAAAGTTGAGGGCGGAATGGAAATGCTACAACTACAGTGCTCGTGTGTAAAATTCTCAAAAGGAGGAGGAGGAGGAGGAGTGGGAGGAGGAGTGGGAGGAGGAGGAGGAAAGAAATAAAGTGGAAAAAGAAGAGGAGGGGAAGAGTAGGAGAAGGAGGAGGAAGTTCAGGAGGAGAAAGAGGAGGAAAAGGAAAGAAAGGAAGAAGAGGAGGAGCAGAAGGAGGAGGAGGGGGAGGAGGAGGAGGAAGAGGAGGAGAAGAAGGAAGAGTGGAAGGAAGAAGAAAAAGGAGTAACTAGAATCAATTGGGAACCAGCTTTGGACGGAGTTCTGCTAATTAGCTTTTCACCTTGGAATACATAACCTGACTTCTCCGTCCATTGATATTCTATTCTATAAAGATGTAGAGACTAACACGTCACAAGCCTTTGTGGAGGATTCAACAGAGTGAGTTAAGTGGCATGTATAGGAAGCATGGTGCTTAGTAGGTGTCCAAAACACAAAAGCTATTTTATCCCCCGAGTGAATTTGAAGCTCTTTGCGCATTCTTGCATGTACCTGAAGATGAATTAGAGAAATAGAATCTATTATAAAATTACAACTTCAGCCTGAGTCGAGAGAAGGAAGTCCCTAAACTAGAGTCTGATAGATCACAGATCCCTTGTCTCTATTAAACTGTAATAAATGGTTAGGACCACACAGAGAATCTTCATATTGCAAAACCCCTTAACTCCAAACCGGGGGATTATTTGCTCCTACTGCTTCTCTGCAATAGAAGATTACTAATTCATAGAGTGTCTTGATTCATCTACAATTTATATTCTTTATAATCTGATGTAATAAATTTCTTCCCTGTGCCTCAACTTCACCACCCTTGGACACTCAACTTTGGATTTAAAAACAAACAAACAAACAAACAAACAAAACCAGCATATGTGGCTTAATGTTACAATGCAGAAATGCTTTTGAAAATGCATTATTATAACTCTGATCAGAAGCTAAAGGTACTATCAATGTATTTTTAGTACCCTGGGAAAAGGTATGTCCTGTAAAACTAGTCTCTATGGTGCTGGTTGTACAAAGTATCTCAATTCTTTAGTTCTAAGAGACGATCTCAGGCACTTTGGCAGGCCTTTCAGAATGCTGTCAGATTGATTGCAGTTCATCTACCTGCCTGTGACAAGATTGTTAGTCATGAACTTGCTTACTATCAGGCATCGTTGCTAGAATTCTCATTTCCGCCTTTAATATTAGACTAGTCAAACATTGTGTTTTCCAGTTTTCTTCCAAATCTTAAGCCTTGCTAAACATAGTGCACAGGCATATAATTGGTTTGACATTCTCCAAACATTTACCCAGTTATCTGACAACTCATGTTCCTGATCAAGTGTGTGAACATGCTTTGTTTTGTTTTGTTTGTTGTTGTTGTTTTGGGGTATTTTTGCTGTTGTTTTTTGTTTTTTATAGGACTAATGCCCATGGGCCATTGAAGTTCTGGGTAGGAAGGAAATGGCTAGGTTTTACCCATTTGACATGAACAGTAGTTCCCATTACATGTGCATGGGAAGCATCTAAGTTAGGACCGCTGAGGTCATTAACAGTTGGTAATAACTGCCAACCCGTTGTATCATGACTGGAATGTAGACCTCTGTGTACAGCAATGGAGCCTTGGTGTGAGCCTGCACTGCAGCCGGTCCATGGTTCTAGCCTATGCAGCCTGAAGTCAGCCCTGCCGTGCTTCAGAGTCATGGACTGGAGGTGCGTTCATATCAGAGCTCACTGCTTTCCAGCCCCACCCAAGTCACTATTGCTATGACACTGTGGAAATAGAGGCAGATGTTTATAAGTCTAATTTATTTGTATAGCTTAAGTCAGGCTCCTCCTCCAGAAAACCTCAGGCTGACTTTCTAGTCACCTCTTCTGCTTCAGGACTCTATGTCATCTGTCATACATGTCTGCATCTCACATGGTCTCCACTTTCCTTTATTCTCCAGCTTCTGAAATCCTAGGCATCTCTTTCATTAATATTATTATTATTATTATTATTATTATTATTATTATTATTATTATTACATACTTTATGTATTTACATTTCAAATGTTATCCCCTTTCCAGATTTCCCCTCCAGAAAACCCCTCTCCCATTTCCCCCTCCTCCTGCTTCTTTGAGGGTGCTCCCCCATCCACCCTCCCACCCACAACTCCCTGCCCTGGCATGCCCCTACACTGGAGCATCAAACCACCACAGGACCAGGAGCAGCTCCTCCCACTGATGTCCAACAAGGCCCTCCTCTGCTACATATGGGGCTGGAACCCTGGGTCCCTCCATGTGGATTCTTTTGGTTGGTGGTTTAGTCCCAGGCATCTCTTACCCCTCACCCTAAACGTGTTCCCAGAGAGTCTAATTCAGTGGGGGTGGCTGGAGTTGGGCCAGAACACACTAACTGCAATGCACTCTGCATCCTCTGACTATTGTTTAAGTTTCTCTTTTCCAGTTCCCAAGCACAGGATTAATCGTTCCTTTCCCTCCATCCCACTAACCCACGCTCCACATGCTGCTGTGACAGGCTGCTCTCCTGGTCTGGCCTCTCACATAATTGGCAGTCTCAGGGCCAGGACACACACTGTCTTCAGTTCCATGTCCCTACCCTTAATTCATTGCCTGGCATAATTCAGAAAATGTGCCAGGCAGACACTAGTGTTTGGTGACATAACATGTATTTATAATTTAAAATTACGGTGTAAATTCTAGAACAGTAAATAAAATCCCACAGCTGCTGCTCCATGACTCACTGCCAGTATCGAGAGGAGACTGGTTTCCTCTTATCTTTGGATGCTGCCGGGTGGCATTACTCACACTATCCCTTCCTGAGACGTTCTTCTGGTTGCCAGCAAGCCAAAGGTGTCCATTTTCATTTATACTGGCTATAAACCACCTTATGTGTTTCTTTCAAGTCCAGATTTTACAATATTTTTCCAAGGAGGAAAAGGACATAGTCCTCTATTGGTAACATTAAATGCTTTAGTTGCTGTCTTCTATCTTTTTGCCAATTTTTCCCTAAATGGTAGACTAGGAATCTGCTGACAGCTATATACCCCAGCAGCATTGCAGGCTGCTCCCACACTGGTTCATATAGACCTTTGCCGTGACCTCTGCCCCGTGCCTCTCTACCCTCTCAGCATCACTCCAGCCTGCTCCTCACATCACTTTCCCCTGCCTGCTGCTCTCAGCTACTCCCTTAGCTGTCCACCTTCCTGGTCTTAGCTTTTCAGATGGTCTAGTTCTGGTTTCCATTGCTGTGAAGAGACACCACGACTAAGGAAACTCTTATAAAGGACATTTACTTGGTGCTAACTTACAATTTCAGAGGGAGGTTCAGTCCATTGTCATCAAGGCAGGAAACATGGCAGGATCCAGGAAGGCATGGTGCTGGTGCAGCTGAGAAGTCTACATCTTGTTCTAAAGACAGACACAGAAAGCTAGGAGGAAGGTCTCAAAGCCCACCCCCACAATGGCACACTTCCTTCAGCAAGGCCACACCTACTCCAATAAGGCCACGCCTCCAAGTGGTACCACTCCCTGGGCCAAGCATATTCAACCACCTTATCAGTTTAGGCAGAAGTAGGACTCTGGTCTGAGTTAAGAGCCTCTCCTGTTCTATTGGGTCATCATAGTTACTTCCCACTTGACAAATCCTAGTGAACTTGCCTCTTGCAAATTAATTTCCCTTAGAGCACATTGTACTTAAGAGCTGTATCATAGCTGGGTTTTTTGCTGTTGCTATTGTTATTGTTGTTTGGTTTTGTTGTTGTTTTTGTTTTTCCTGGCTACTTCTTATTCTTCCTGATCAACTAAATTTTAATGAATATTTTTTGTTGAATGGCAGAAAGAACAAGATGGTTTATAGGTGGTGACACCAACAAAGGCAGCTACTTAGAGAAAGAGGAGTCCTCAAGACCACACCACTGTAGCTGATAAATATAGTAAACATCAGCTGGTTGGTTCTCCCTGAATGTGCTCTTCCCTGCCTTTTTCTGGCCACTAACATAGTCTGCACAAAAGTATTTGCATTGAAGACACCAAAATAGTCCCTAAGGAAAAGTCAGAGGATAAGAAGACATGGACCCTACCTGAAGTGGCCCAAAAGAGATTTGAACTGTAGCTACACTGAGATATGACTGTACAGTTAAGAGAAGACATTAGTACTTGGAATTGGTGTCTGGAGGATGAACCCTAAACCAGCCATCCTTTGAGGCCTCTGGCATGTGACCTGAAAATTATTTTCTCTTCCTTTTAATAAAAAGACTTAATTGCAACAATGGTACCTTTTCAATAAGTGGGTCATCCACATTTATCATGGCTCCAGCTACACCCTGTAACATTCTAAGAGTCCTTCATCTTCTCTGGGACGTGATCTGTTTCCTGCCCTAGAGATAAGCCATTGGTTATCCGTTATCCCGTTTGTAAACCTTGGAATGCAGACACAGCCCTTCCTGAGGACCTCCCACAAGCTGTTCTAAACTATATCTCATCTTGCTGCACAGGGCCAGCCCTGACTACTTCAATCAGGTGCTTACCGTCTGGTCACAGGACACAGTGGGGAGACTGCTCTGGGCCCTGATTAATTTATATGTGCTTTTTCTTCTCAAGTATCATTCTGCAGTCTCCTCATATCCATGCCTCTGCTTTCTATGGCTTCAGCTACCCGCGGTCAACTGTGTTCAGAAATTCTTAAGTTGAAAATACCAGAAATAAATAATGTATGGATCGAAAGTTGTGTACTTTGTGAACAGCATGATGAAATGGCACACTGTCCGGCCTCACCTCTGATCACTTTGACCAGCATAATCATGGTGTCCATGATAGCCACCTACTAACTGCCATCTTGGTCCTCACATAGACACAGTATTATAGTGGTTTAAGTTCAAGTTAGTGATTGATTTTATTGCTCTATTAATAATTGTTCTATTTTATTATTATTTATTGATAATCCCTTACTGTGCCTATTTAAATAAGTAAGATGTTATCATAAGAAAAATCCTAGCACTGTAAACAAGTACAAGCTGTCAGAGAGTATTTTGGGCTCTTGAGACATGTGTTGTCTCTGTGCATTTTTAAGTTCTCACACCTAAAGTCGATGGCTAGAATATATATTTTAGAAAATGGTCATTCCTAGCTGGTATAGTAAATAACAACTTCCAGAAGACAACATGTAAAGGGACACATTGAGGGTAGCTACGTCCCTGTACTCTTGGGACATGAAAGAAAATGTCCCCCATGTTCGACACAACGAGGCATGGTACATTTGGCTTTGCACCAGCCATCCCATCATCTCCTCATGAAAGCATTATAAGCATCATGCTTCCCTGACCTGAGTCTCTTCCCACATCTTCAGCTCTGTACTTCCTCTAACATTGAGTTACTTGAAAGCCTTTCCATTCTTCAGACCTTACTTTCTTTCTTTATAGAATCCCTTGGGGATACGACACTTACACCAGAGACCTTCTCCTTGCCCTGGTTTCTCAGTCTGGGAATGACACCTCCTTATTTCAACTACAGCCAGAAGCCAGAGTAACAGTAATGGCTTCTCTATGCACATCACCCTAGCTGGAGAAACAGGGTCCTATTGACTCTCCTACCCCGTGGATCTTCTGTCCATCTGTGTCTCCCCATTTGAGCCAAGGCTACCCAAATCTGAGTGCTGTCAAGTCTCACCCAAAGATCATGAGGGCCAGTCCTGTCCTTCATTTCCCTACCCTCTGCTCTCACACAAACCACAATGAGTGACATTTTGAATGTCAAATGGAATCCTGCCATATTTCCACTGAAGGTCTTCAAAGCCTCCGTATTGTTCTTACGTCAGAGTCAAGTTTTGCTATCAAAATTCTTCCTTCTAATCTCTCCTTCACCAAGCGTCCAGCCATGTCTCCACTTATGTTGCTATCTCCTCCCACCTCTACCCTCCCTGTTGGCAAACACACATACAAAAGTCTGACCTGCTCCCAATAATTCAGTTAGAACCCAGTGTGGACTCTCAAAGGAGCCACCTGGGATGACTGGAGAAGAGTCCATTTCTCTCCCATCAAAGCAGTTTCTGCTTCTTTCTGAGACCCAACCACACTGCAGAATTCTAACTGTTCGTCTGTGTACTCAATGACACTCTGCAACAAGAATGAGTGAATAGGAGGATGAAGAAAATGAGTGGACCATTGAACGGGTGGATCATCTTTACAGAAATTAAAGCTTGTTCGTAATCTAGTCTAAAAAATAAAAGAAGGAAGATTCTACAGAATGGATCAACCATATGTGAAACTGTAAAGGTTGCTATAGCATCACCACGGGGACTTTTAATTTTTAAAATTTATTTGTGTCATTATTTGTAAACAGCAACTTTAAACATCACTAACAACCCCACATTAGGGTTAAAAACACACTAACACGCCACACTAGGAAGAATGAGCAAGGCATTAAAATTTCCCAAAGGGGGAAAACTAAGGCTCAGAGTAATGAAACCTTTGGCTAATGGACTCATAGGGTTTTGACCTCTGTAGATAGCTGGATACTAGAAAACTAAGCAATTGTCTCTCTACCAGGAGATCCCTGGGCGACAGGAACACAGATACTGAAGCATGTCATGAGAAAGGACAAATACCACATCAACCGCTTTTACTTTGTCAGTCATCTGGCGAATCTCTTTGTCTAGTATGTGTCTGATCCTCAGGCAAAAGTGAAGTTGGTATCAGTCTCAGCGTTTGCATAGTGGGAAAGACAAACCAATTGAAACCATATAAAGTATAAAGTTAGTGATACAAGAAAAACCCCAGAGGCCAAGCCTAGGAGGCACCATGGGACACATGATGAGAGAACTTTCCTGGTCAGGGATGACTGAGGACACTTTGTAGTGCCCATAATGCAGGATCACCTGGCATGCCAAGAGAATAGGCTGACTACAAAGGTGGGAAAAGACCCTAAACGGCAGCCTTTATGCTTCTTAGAAGTTTACAGATCTGTGACAGAGCACAGACCCAGCTGCATGCCAAGTAAAGAAGGCAGCAGTTCATTAGAGAGGTCTGTAGGTTCTATCCAGAATCAGTGCAAGGCTGCTGCCCTCCATTTATAGTTGAAAAGTTAAGAGAGGAGTGAGACACTGCGGGAAGCTGAGGGAAAGAAAGAGCAGCACAGGACAGAAGTGAGTGCCTGGAATTCTGATCCTCCAAGAGCTACCTCCTGGTGCTGGTGACCAGACCCCTCCTGTGAGAGCTTGCACCAGAGCTGTACAGCATCTGTGGCTTTAGTGAAACACAAAAGAAGAGAAGAGGCTAGAAAGTTCAAGAAGAGTGGATCAGAGCTGGGACAAGAGGGATAAGCTTGCCTAAGATGTAGGATGATAATGGTCCAAGGATATCAACCCACGAGAACTGCACGTGTCCATACAGGGTCATATAATTTTAGAGGACAATGTTGTGGCTCAGGGCCAGTCCTCTGAGAAAATATTGCACCTCAATGCCTCTAACTAAAAGAAGAAAAAAATTCTTTCTGGGAACTCCCAGCAAAACTGATGACTGTGGGTTTGAGCATGGTGTGGTCTACTGCAGAACTTGTGGTTGAATGTAATTCATGTCATCTTAGGTTAATAGTATAAGAAAGGTAGAAAGTCTAACTACCGTGTTCATCAGTGAGGCCTTTGCAAAGTAACTTGATAGACCATTGGGGTCTATCAAAATGGCATCCTGCACGTTTTTTTGATGAGAACAGAGAACACAGAGAGGATACACATTCCTCTATGTTGTGATATAATCCATGGGAACTTTCCAGAGCCTTTGCCATGCTACTTAGACTTTTAGATTAAACCTTTGATCAAAAACAAACACCTTTTCTTTATAATAAACCAGCCTCAGATATTCTGGTATAGTACCAAAAAACTAACAAGCATTGGAATGAGATGCCTGAATATACTTTCTTTTTAATTTTTTTGAGATTATAATTACATCTTTTCCCCCTTACCTTTTCTTCTTCACTGTCCTCCTATGTACCCCTCCTTGCTCTCCTTCAAATTCATGGTCTTGTTCTTCACTCACTGTCATCACATGCATGTATGTACATCCATATACTGTGATGGTTTATATATGCTTGATCCAGAGAGTGACACTATTAGGAGGTGTGGCCTTGTTGGAATGGGTGTACCACTCTGGGCATGGGCTTTAAGACCTTCATCCTGGCTTTCTGGAAGCCAGTCCTCTCCTAACAGCCTTCAGATGAAGATGTAGAACTCTTGGCTCCTCCTGTACCATGCCTGCCTGGATGCTGCCATGCTCCCCCCTTGATGATAATGGACTGGACCTCTGAAACTGTAAGCTAGCCTCAATTGACTGCTGTCCTTATAAGAGTTGCCTTGGTCATGGTGTCTGTTCACAGTAGTAAAACCCTAATATACACATATATTCATAAATATAATCTGCTCAATCTGTATAATGTTACTTGGGTCTAAGTTTTCAGGGCCTCCCATTTGGTAGTGGATAACCAATTACTATGTACTTCCCTGGGGGAGACTCTCTCTCTCTTGCACCTCTTGATTTGGAGGTCTTTGTGAAGGGTTGATACCTCCTGGGTTTCTCCACTTCATGTTAACAGATTCATTGTCCTTGTTCATCTCCTGTTTTAAGAGTTATGTTGGTGACATTTTGATGCTGCAGTGTTTGAGATTCCTAAGAGAGAAAAATCATATAGAAATTCCCTGATCCTTTGGCTCTTACAGTCTTTCTTCTCCTTCTTCCACAATGTTCCCTGAGCCTTAGGTACAAGAGTGGTAGATGTATCCACTGGATATGGGCTTCACACCTCTGCATTTTGATTGGTGGTAGTTTTCTATAATGCTCTCTGTCTAACATAGAGATAAGTTTCCTTGATAAAGGTTGGAGACTACACTTATCTGTGAGTGTGAGGACACGTATTTGGATGTAGTTGGGATTATGCTGGTTTACTAAAGTGGCAGCTCTAAGTTCTCCTCCAAGACCCATAACTTCACTAGCCTTGAAGAGGTCTCCCATTTGCTAGTACCATGCATGGTCTCCCCTCTGGTTGAATGAGTCTTAAGCCAAATTAGAGAGATGTTGGTTACAACAACATATGTGTGTCACTAGTATAATACTAAGGTTATCATGCCATGCTGGCTCACGGTAGTGGTTCATAGATATCATAGCTATGTACCGCTATATAGGACTGTTATTTGCTTCCCTTCTTTGGAAGCTTGCATTGTGCCTTTTGATAGTATGAAAGCTAGTCCCCAGGAAGGAGGCTTTCAAGTCAGTTCTGACTCCTGAGCCTCTGGTTCCTGTTTCTGAAGTGCATGGTGTCTTTAGCAATGGGGCCTTATCTTCCTTCTCTAGAGGTCAACCAAAGATAGTAGCAATAGCCAATAATGTTTTAGGAGTCTCTTGGACAACCCTGAGCTGTATAATACTTTCAAAATGACTTCACAACACAGAACTGTAAGTTGCAAACTTCATCACATTTGTAACAATTTGCCGGTTACCTGAGAGTTGTTTTCATGTTCCTCCTTGCATGTATTTCATCAGCAGACAGGTTTAACCTTCAGTTTCCGCTCGCGGTGTGTCCCTTGAGGAAGTCCTTCAGGGCACTGTTCTTCGACTCCTTGTCTGGAATAATTTGTGTCCTCAGTAACACATTTTCTGCTTTTCCCTTATCTAGGTCTTATTGGTTGATATGAGATCCACTGTACTGCATAGATGTTAGATACATCGAAATGCATGCATGTTAGATCCACTGCACTACATGCATGTTAGATAGTGTGCAGCATACATGTTAGATACACCGCACTGCATGCATGTTATAGCCACTACACCATGTGCATGTTAGGTACACTGCACTGCATGCATGTTAGATACACTGCACTGCAGTGCTACACCAGCTCCCCAGATGCCCACCCACTGTCTTCACAATCCAGCAGCCCACGGTTGGTTTGTTACTACAAATTCTGTCTTTAAACTAAGCTTCTCTTTATTTAACATGCTTCAGGGCAAAAAAAAAAAAAAAAAAATCTGTCCAAAGGCAAAGACTATGAGTCGGATTTACAAAAGCAGCCAGGCTCCCCTCCAACCCCCACAAAAGAGTGATAGTTCTTTAAAAGCATCCCTTCAGAAGCATCCCTTCAGAAACCATCAGCTCAAAATTCTATTGCCTTGTTCTGTGTGTCAGTGTCATGACCAAAACCTAGAGTGGGAAGTTATTCAGGCTCTGTGCTAGGATCGGTTCTGTTTCTAAAGGCAGTGTTTCTGTTGAGCTGGTGTGACTCGTGCTGAACGCAGAGGGCGTGGGATGGGATGGTCTGTGGCTCGTGCTGAACGCAGAGGGAGGGATGGGATGGCCCAAGGTGTTGTTGTGCTTATACCTTTCTAAGAAGAAATGATGAGGACAGAACATGGGTCTGGGGCAGTTTGAACAGATTGAAACAACAGCAAGATGTCTGTTGACCATGACGTCATAAGAGAGACATCTATTAACCATGATGTCATAAATCAGCAAATAAGGATCTAGTCATAGAGTGGAGAGGGTACAGCCACAGCCCGGCAACACTGTCCCTTTTCCTAGAAAATACTATAATTATATTGAGATGACAGGAGAATCTACTTTCCTCTCCTGATCTTAACTTTTAAAAATACTTTTAAATATGCTCTTGTGGCTGAAGAAACATGAGAACTGACATGCGGCACTTTTGCTTGTCTGTACTTTCAGCCATTAAAAACACATATAGTAGCAATTAAGTCTTCTCTAGAAATTATCACTTACTGGCAATGTGCTTTTCCATTACCTCAATGAGATGGCATAACTTGATGAATTAATCCGATGACGGCAGTAACAATGGACTGGGTGCAATGGTAAACCCTCTCCTGCTGGTATTTAGAGTTATTATCCAGGCTGTTTGCTTTGCTTTAGAACCAGGAGCCATTATTAGCAGGTTAGCAGAAATGATCCCTTTGCTCTGTCTTGGGAGTAAGGGTGGGGGTTCTGTGAACCACTTGACAAATGCAATTTGATTCGGGCCTCAGCGCTCCGGAGCCTCATTTACTTGGAAGTTGATGGCGGTGGCGGCGAGGCCTATCAGTGTGGATCCAAAGGGAAGATCCTGTGTGTCACAGTCCTAGGAAGAAATTTTCCATCCATTTTACTTTCATTTTGCCTTCTTCAAAAACAGAATTCTTCAGGGGGGAAAGATGTTATATTATGTAAATAAAAGGAGACAGATGGGTTAAAGGGAGAGAGCAAGAATATTTCCATTTCCACTCAAGTTTGGAAATCTAGGCCAACACTGATAAAACACTGAAGAAACACAGATTGAAACCAGATCTGTCTTAGAAGAGATCGGCCCAGCACTGACTCTACACAGCAACCAGCTGCAGACTCCAAGCTCCTGCCTCTGCAGTGCCGCTGTCCAGCTGGGCTGGCTCAGGTTTGAGTTTTATTTTTTTTATTTTTAATAATTTGAGTCATGACTGGTTAAAATGAATCACAGGGATTTTATGTGACACTCAGAGGACATTTCAAAGACATGAAACCTATCATAGCAGAATCGCTTGGCCCTTCGCACAGCCTGTACTCCTTACAAGTCACCAACATGTTAAAATTTAAACTCTCACTTGGTGACATTTTCATTAGCACTCTTACTCTGTGCTCTAGCTTTTAAATTTTAATGTCTATCTTAAGAAGAAAGACAGAAGGGAGGCTTTGTCAGGCATGGTGGCACATGCCTGTAATCCCAACACTCAGAAGCAGAAAGAGGAGAGCCATTTCAAGGCCAGTAAGGCTAAACAAGGAGATCCAATCTCAGACAAACCAACCAACAATGTTACTTGAACCTTGGGCCTTATTGAACAACAAGCCAGAAGCTCGGGGTCCTGAAAAGTTCAGAGAATGTAAAGTTGAGTTCTTGAGAGATGTAAACAAGAACCACGGCACAGGGCAAATGAAAAGGAAAAAGTATTTGTTTATAATTATAAATAATGAACAAATTAAGCCACTAGATGAGCAGAAATTCATAAGCTCCAAGCTGGCTCAGGTAAGAGGGCAGCTCTGTTCTTAGCCTCCATTAAGAACAAACAGAATAGAACTCTAGTAGATAGAAACACCAGAGAAGGCGGCGGTGCTAAGGGCCTGTGAATCTGAGTGTCTCTTAGACTATGACCTGTGTGTGTACTTGCATAATAATGTTGTGAGTTAGAGTCTTGGTGGACATGGGGAATTCGGAGGCTCCTGGGGACCTCTCCTTGGCTTTGACTGCCAAATTTCTATGCAGTCCTCACTCCTTCTTTAGGACAGAGTTGCCCTGCCTCTGCCTCTCCAAAACATGTCCTCTGTGATACCAACCATTTGCACAGGCCTCACTCCTGGTCCTTATTTTACAGCTGATGTAAGTCTCTAGGTCCTGCTTGCTGCCTCTTTGTTCCATGAGTCTCAACATGCCAGACTACTCAGCAGACTCCTATCTCCACCACACAGCTCAGCTCTTCTGAGGTCTTCCATGTTCACAACTCTCGCCACACCTGACCGTGACCATCCTGCAGACTAGTACTGATGGGTTACCATGGATGTATGGCTATACAAGAACCAAGTCCAACGTGGATTTTGTTTCTGTGCTGGTTTCTCTCTTCTGCATGTGAACATCCAATTGTTCAGAACCTCCTGTTGAGGAAGCTGTCTTTCCTCCAGTGTACATTTTTGGAATCTTCATGAGATACTCAGACAGCTGTGGTTGCACAGACTAATATTTGAGTCTCCTGCACTATCTCATTTATCTGTGTGTCGTGAAGTGCCAGCTCATGCTGTTCTCATTACTGTGACTCTGTAGTATATATTGAAACCAGTCCTAGTGAGGCCTCTCACTATAATCTTACTGCTCAAGAATTCTTGGCTATAAAGGGGCTTTTGTGTTTTCATGTGAACTTCAGGTATTATTTTCAATTCTTGTAAAGAAGGAAGTTGTGATTTTGACTGGGATTGCATTGGGCCAGTAGATTGCTCTTAGTAGGATGTTAAACTATTCCTCCCATCTATGAGATATATTTCCCTCTCCTAGTATCTTCCGCTATCTCTCCCTTAAGTGTTTTAAAGCTCCTCTTGTCCGTGTCTTTTACTTCCTTGGCTAGGTTTATTTTGAGGCTATCGTGAATAGGATTGTTTCCCTGGTTTCTTGGTCAATATGTTTATCACCGGTATAAAGGGGAGCTGCTGACTTTGTACATTACTTTTGTGACCTGTCACTCCACTGGACGTGTTCATCAGCTGTAGGGATTGGGTGTTGAAGTCTTTAGGGTCTCATGAGTAGAATCATTTCATCCTAAAGAGAAGGGTAACTTTTTCTTTCCTATCTATTTGTCTTTTATGCCCTTCTCTTGTCTTGTTGTTCTAGCTAAGACTTCTAGTACTATATTGAAAGGTAATAGAGATGGCAAATGTGGTTGCAGTGCTCCTGATTTTATGGGGTAGGCTTCAAATTATTCTTCATTTGGCCTGATATTGGCTGTGAGTTTGTTGTGTGTAGCTTCTATTATGTTGAAATGTATTCACTGTATCCTTAGATTCTCTGGGGCTTTTATCATGCAGGGATGTTGGAACTGTCAAAGTCTCTTCCTGAATCTATTGAGATGATCATGCACTCTCGCTCCTTGAATCCATCTATATTGTGGACCATGTGTATTGATGTATGGACCATGTGTGTTGATGTATGGACCATGTGTGTTGATGTATGTGTGTTGAACTATCTCTGCATCTCTGGAGTGAAGCCAATTTGGTCATGGTGTACCCTTGAATGCAGTTTGCAAGTGTTTGTTGAGGAGTTTTACATCTATGTTCATCAGGAAGGTTGCTCTATAATTTTGTCTTTTGGTTGTGTCTTTCCATCGTTTAGCAATCAGCATACTGCTGTCTATAAAAAGAATTTGGAAGCATTCTTTTCTTTTCTATTTTGTGGAATAACTTGAGAAACATTGGTTTTAGTTCTTTGCTAAAGGTCTGGTAAAATTCTGTGGTGAATCCATCTGGACCTGGGCTTTTTTTGGTTGGTATGGTTTTTAGCTAGAGTCTCATTGCTTGTGATGAATCTCTATTTAAAAAATTCATCACTTCTTGGCTCAACTTTGGTAGGTCATGTATGTTTAAGAATTGTTCCACTTCTTTTAAGTGTTCTGGTTTGTAATTATTGGGAATTTCAGATATGTAGTCAATAAAATATGACAATATTAAACTGTTAAACTAAAGAGGACCATGTACTCCACTTGATTTTATCTAAAAGGCAGAGAAGTAATGAAATGTGTACTACATACTACCCAGTTCTCCTGTCAATAACTCACTAGTCATGCCCATACTGTTATATATGCATAGATGTAGAGTCGTCTACTGGAGCATGGGAATCCTATCTACGGACACATCCTCACAAAGGAATTACTGACTCTACAACTATCAACTTTCCACAGTGCCTCAGCAGTGGGTAGCGCCTAGACACCACCCATTCCATCTATGCCAAAATTTTGGCTGATATTTTAAAGTATATCCTTATGATCTTCTGTCATAATGTCTCCCTTTTGTCTCTAAACTTATTAACTTGGTTTTCCTTTCTCTCATTATTTTCTGGTAAGCTCAGCCAATGATTATCAATTTTGCTTATTTTTTTCCAATATCCAGCTCTTTGTTTCATTGATTTGTTTGTTTGCTTTTACTTTATTGATTTCTTATCTGACTTTAATTATTTCCTTCTATCTACCAGTTTGTGGTTAAGTTTGTTCTTGTTTACCTGAGGTCTTGAGATGTGTCATTAAATTATAAAACCTAAACTGAAACATACACTCTAAGATATAGATATAGGTAAGGTCTAGGTAGGATGCCAACAGCTCAGGAAATAAGACCAACAATTGCCAAGTGGGACTTTGTGAATCAAAAGTTCTGAACAGCAAAGGAAATTATAATTCAAGTAAAAGAGAACCTTTGAATGGGAGAATATATTTGCTATTTATATATTTGACAAAGGGTTAAGATCTAGATTACACAAAGAACACCAAGAAATCAAACAACCCGAGTAAAGAACTAAACAGAAGGATTTAAAAATAAGAAATATCAACATCGAACAAACACTTCATAAAGTGTTTACCATCTTTAAACATCAGGATATTGAAACCCCAAACTACTTTCAGATAATACCTCACTCCAGTCAGAATGGCTATTATCAAAACCCCAAGTGATTCCAGATGCTAGTGGAGAAGGGGAACCATTATTCACTGGTAGATAGAATATAAAATGATATATCTATTGTAGAAATCAGTGTGGAGGTTTTTCAAAACACTTATAAATTGAATAACATACGACCTAGATAAATCACTCTTAGGCATATAAGCAAAGGAGTCCACATCTTTTATAGAGATACTTAATCATTCACATGCATTGCTGTGCCGTTCACAAGAGCTAGGACATGGAACCAGCCAAGAGGCCAATCAGTGATGAGTGCATAATGGAAGTTCAGTATGTAAGCACAAGGAAATTCTATTTGGCTTTAAAAACAAATGAAATTTTCAAGTACTTGAATGAAACTAGTAAAAAAATTATACTGACCTAAAAAATCCAGGCCCAGAGACACAAACACCACATGTTATCTTTAGTTATATGAAAGTAGAGAAAGGGCCTATTGCGGGTGAAAAGTTCAGTCAGGTGTCATGGTGGTAGAATGGAAAGAGGAAGGGAGGGACAGTAAACTGAAGTGACGTATGTAGGAAATATCCATATGGAACCCTCCTCCTTTTAAGTCAATTAAAAAATAGAAGCTTTAAGCATAGTTAAGAGGGAAATGTTATGTGATGCTGGATAATACTTCTCTTAGAAAGCAGTGTTATCCTTCTTATTAAGCTTCATACAGTCTGTGAGTTGTATTATGGGTATTCTGAGCTTTGGGGCTAATATCTACTTACCAGTGAGAACCATATGTAGTCTTTTGTGTCTGGGTTACCTCACTCAGGAAGATAATTTCTAGTTCTATCCATTTGCCTACAAATTTCATGAAGTCATTGTTTTTAATAGCTGATTAGTATTCCATTGTGTAAATGTACCATATTTTCTGTATCCATTCCTCTGTTGAGGGACATCTGGGTTGTATCCAGCTTCTGGCTATTATAAATATGGCTGCTATGAACACAGTGGAGCATGTGTCCTTGTTACATGTTGGAGCATCTTCTGGGTATATGCCCAGGAGTGGAATATCTGGGTCCTCAGGTAGGATTTTCTGAGTGTCTGCCAAACTGATTTCCAGAGAGGTTGTACCAGCTTGCAATCCCACCAGCAATGGAGGAGGGTTCCTCTTTCTCCACATCCTCGCCAGCATCTGCTGTCACCTGAGTTTTTGATCTTAGCCATTCTGACTGACATGAGGTGGAATCTCAGGGTTGTTTTGATTTGCATTTCCCTGATGACTAAGGATATTGAACATTTCTTTAGGTGCTTCTTAGCCCTTCGAGTTTCCTCAATTGACTCTGTTTAGCTCTGTTCCCCATTTTTTGTTAGGGTTATTTGGTTCTCTGGAGTCTAACTTCTTGAGTTCTTTGTATATATTGTCTATTAGCCCTCTATCAGACATAGGATTGGTATGGATCTTTTCCCAATCTGTTGGTTGTGGTTTTGTCCTATTGACAGTGTCCTTTGCCTTACAGAAGCTTTGTAATTTTATGAGGTCCCATTTGTTGATTCTTGATCTTAGAGCATAAGCCATTGGTGTTCTGTTTAGGAACTTTTCCCCTGTGCCCATGTGCTTGAGACATTTCCCTGCTTTCTCTTGTATTAGATTCAGTTTATCTGGTTTTATGTGGAGGTCCTTGATCCACTTGGACTTGAGCTTTGTACAGGGAGATAGGAATGAATTAATTTGCAATCTTCTACATGTAGACCGCCAGTTGAACCAGCAACATTTGTTGAAAATGCTGTCTTTTTTCCACTGGGTGGTTTTAGCTCCTTTGTCAAAGATCAAGTGGCTGTAAGTGTGTGGGTTCATTTCTGGGTCTTGAATTCTATTCCATTGATCTACCTGCTTGTCACTGTACAAATACCATGCAGTTTTTATCACTACTGCTCTGTAGTACAGCTTGAGATCAGAGATGCTGATTCCCCCAGAAGTTCTTTTATTGTTGAGAATAGTTTTTGCCATCCTGGGTTTTTTGTTGTTCCAAATGAATTTGAGAATTGCTCTTTCTAAGTCTATGAAGAATTGAGTTGGAATTTTGATGGGGATTGCATTGAATCTGTAGATTGCTTTCAGCAGGATGGCCATTTTTACTATATTAATCCTGCTAATCCATGAGCATGGGAGATCTTTCCATCTTCTGAGGTCTTCTTCGATTTCCTTCTTCAGAGAATTGAAGTTCTTGTCATACAGATCTTTCACTTGTTTGGTTAGAGTCACACCAAGATATTTTATATTGTTTGTGACAATTGTGAAGGGTGTCGTTTCCCTAATTTCTTTCTCGGCCTGTTTGTCCTTCTAGTATAGGAAGGCTACTGATTTGTTTGAGTTAATTTTATATCTGGTCACTTTGCTGAAATTGTTTATCAGCTGTAGCAGTTCTCTGGTGGATTTTTTGGGTCACTTAAGTATACCATCATATCATCTGCAAATAATGATATTTTGATTTCTTCCTTTCCAATTTGTATCCCTTTGACTTCCATTTGTTGCCTAATTGCTCTAGCTAGAACTTCAAGTACTATATTGAATAAATAGGGAGAGAGAGGGCAGCCTTGTCTGGTCCCTGATTTTAGTGGAATTGCTTTAAGTTTCTCTCCATTTAGTTCGATGTTGGCTACTGGTTTGCTGTATATTGCTTTTACTATGTTTAGATATGCTCCTTGAATTCCTGATCTTTCCAAGACTTTTATCATGAAGGGATGTTGAATTTTGTCAAATGCCTTTTCAGCATCTAATGAAATGACCATGTGGTTTTTTTCTTTGAGTTTGTTTATGTAATGGATTACATTGATGGATTTCCAGGTATTGAACCATCCCTGCATCCCTGGGATGAAGCCTACTTGTTCGTGGTGAATGATCGTTTTGATGTGTTCTTCGACTTGGTTTGCAAGAATTTTATTGAGTATTTTTGCATCAATATTCATAAGGAAAATTGGTCTGAAGTTTTCTTTTATTGTTGGTGAGGTTTTGGTATGAGTGTAATTGTGGCCTCATAGAATGAATTGGGTAGTGTTCCTTCTGTTTCTATTTTGTGGAATAGTTTGAAGAGTATTGGTATTAGGTCTTCTTTGAAGGTCTGATAGAATTCTAGCCTGAACCCATCTGGTCCTGGGCTTTTTTTTTTTTTTTTTTGGTTGGAAGACTTTTAATGACTGCTTCTATTTCTGTAGGCGTTGTGGGACTGTTTAGATGGTTTATCTGATCCTGACTTAACTTTGGTATTTGGTATCTGTCTAGAAAATTGTTTGTTTCATCCAGATTTCCCAATTTTGTTCAGTATAGGCTTTTGTAGTAGGATCTGATGATTTATTTAATTTCCTCAGAATCTATTGTTATATCTCCCTTTTCATTTCTAATTTTCTAATTTTAATGCTGTCTCTGTGCCCTCTGGTTAGTCTGGCTAAGGGTTTATCTATCTTGTCGATTTTCTCAAAGAACCAGCTCCTGGTTTTGTTGATTCTTTGTATAGTTCTTTTTGTTTCTACTTGGTTGATTTCAGACTTAATTTGGTTATTTCCTGCCTTCTACTCCTCTTGGGTGTATTAGCTTCTTTTTGTCCTAGAGCTTTCAGATGTGCTGTTAAGCTGCAAATATATGCTCTCTCCAGTTTCTTTTTGGAGGCATTCAGAGCTATGGGTTTTCCTCTTAACACTGCTTTCATTGTGTCTGATAGGTTTGGGTATATTGTACTTTCATTTTCATTAAATTCTAGGAAGTCTTTCATTTCTTTCTTTATTTCTTCCTTGACCAAGTTATCATTGAGTAGAGCATTGTTCAGCTTCCATGTGTATGTGGGCTTTCTGTTGTTGTTGCCATTGAAGACTAGCCTTAATCCCTAGTGATCTGATAGGAGGCATGGGATTATTTCAATCTTCTTATATCTGTTGAGGTTTGTTTTGTGACCAATTATATGATCAGTTTTGGAGAAGGTACCATGAAGTGCTGAGAAGAAGGTATATTCTTTTGATTTAGGATAAAATTATATATATATATATTCCATTTGGTTCATAACATCTGTTAGTTTCACTGTGTCTCTGTTTAGTTTGTGTTTCCAAGATCTGTCCATTGATGATATTGGGGTGTTGAAGTCTCCCACTATTATTGTGTGAGGTGCAATGTGTGCTTTGAGCTTTAGTAAAGTTTCTTTTGTGAATGTGGGTGCCCTTGCATTTGGGGCATAGATGTTCAGAATTGAGAGTTCTTCTTGGTAGATTTTTCTTTTGATGAGTAAGAAGTGTCCTTCCTCATCCTTTTTGATGACTTTTGGTTGAAAGTCGATTTTATCCAATGTTAGAATGGCTACTCCAGCCTGTTTCTTGGGATCATTTGCCTGGAAAATTGTTTTCTAGCCTTTACTCTGAGGTAGTGTTTGTCTTTAACATGGAGGTGCATTTCCTGAATGCAGCAAAATTCTGGGTCCTATTTATGTATCCAGTCTGTCAGTCTATGTCTTTCTATTGGGGAATCGAGTCCATTGATGTTAAGAGATATTAAGGAATAGTGATTGTTGCTTCCTGTTATTTTTATGTTTGTGTGGTTATCTTCTTTTGAGTTTGTTGGAAGATTACTTTCTTGCTTTTTCTAGGGTGTAGTTTCCCTCCTTGTGTTGGTGTTTTCCATCTATTATCCTTTGTAGGACTGCATTTGTGGAAACATATTGTGTAAATTTGGTTTTGTCATAGGATATTTTGGTTTCACCATCTATGGCAATTGCGAGTTTTGCTGGGTATAGCAGCCTATGCTGGCATTTGTGTTCTCTTAGAGCCTGTATGAGATCTGCCCAGGATCTTCTAGCTTTCATAGTCTCTGGTGAGAAGACTGGTGTAATTCTGATAGGTCTGCCTTTATATGTTACTTGACCTTTTTCCCTTACTGCTTTTAATGTTCTTTCCTTGTTTTGTGTATTTGGTGTTTTGACTATAATGTAATAGGAGGAATTTCTTTTCTGGTCCAATCTATTTGGAATTCGGTAGCCTTCTTATATATTTATGTTCATCTCTTTCTTTAGGTTAGGAAAGTTTTCTTCTATAATTTTGTTGAAGATATTTACTGGTCCTTTAAGTTAGGAATCTTCACTCTCTTCTATACCTATAATCCTTAGGTTCTGTCTTCTCACTTTGTCCTGGATTTCCTCGATGTTTTGGGTTAGAAGCTTTTTGTGTTTTGAATTTTCTTTGACTGTTGTGTCAATGTTCTCTACAGTATCTTCTGCACCTGAGATTCTCTCTTCTATCTCTTGTATTCTATTGGTGATGCTTCCATCTATGACACCTGATCTCTTTCCTAGGTTTTCTAACTCCAGGGTTATCTCCCTTTCTGATTTCTTTATTGTTTCTATTTTTAGTTCCTTGATGTTTTTGTTCATTTCCTTCATCTGTTTGATTGTGTTTTCCTGTAATCCTTTAAGGGATTTTTGTGTTTCCTCTTTAAGGGCTTCTAGTTGATTACCTATGTTCTCTTGTATTTCTTTAAGAGAGTTATTTATTTCCTTCTTAAAGTCTTCTATCATCATCATGAGATGTGATTTTAAATCTGAGTCTTGCTTTTCTGGTGTGTTGCAGTATCCAGGGCTTGCTGTGGTGGGAGAGCTGGGTTCTCATGATGCCAAGTAGCCTTGGTTTCTGTTCCTTATGTTCTTGCCCTTGTCTTTCACCATCTGGTTATCTCTGGTATTAGCTGGTCTTATTCTCTGATTGTGGCTTGTCCCTCCTGCAAGCCTCTGTGTCAGTACTCCTTGAAGACCAGTTCTCTCTGAAAGGAATTTGGGTTTGGAGAGCTGTGGTACAGGCTCAGCTCTGGGGTTCAGACAGAAACCAGAAGGATCTTGTCCCCAGCGGTCCCTTGGTTCCTGTGTCCTGTTGGCTCTGCAAGGGTCTCTCTTGATCCAGTGAATTTGAATAGAAGTGGTGGTCTTGCCTGTGCTCAAAGGTGTGTTGGCACTTCTGGGACACCAGCTCTCTCCTGGCACTATTTGAATATGGAGCCCTGTGTCACAGAATCAGCTTCCTGGCAGCCGAATGAAACCAGAGACCACTCCTCATTCCCCATGTCCTGGGGATTCCAGGTGGGTCCCTCTGAGCACAGAGGCTTGCCCACAGACCTGGGAGGCTAGCTTTCTCCCGGCACTATTTGGGTATGGAGCCCTGGTGGCCCAGGCAGAGGTCTCTCTCTTCCACAATGATCCCCAAGCCTTGGGAGAATAGTATATGATATAGATGTCCCATTTAGGGCTGAGCATTCAGCAGTCTATTCCAGGCTCTGTGACCCCTTGTGGGTCATTGTGTTAACAACCATTTACTGAAAATAGAAGTTTCTCTGTGAGTCTGAAATATGTGCTAATCTAAAGGTGATGATTAGTCAATAGGAGTTTATTTAATATCGTGTCCAATTAGCTGAATAAAAGTGGTAGGTTTCCTCCTAGGGCCTATGATGCATCTACCCCCAAGTCTTTTGTCCAGTAATGATCCCAGGTATTGGTTTCAGTTTGTGGACTGTGGCTTAAATCTGATTGGTTACTCCCAAGGTGTTTTTACTGGCTGGTTTTGTGTCAACTTGACACTAGCTAGAGTCATCAGAGAGGAGGGAGCTTCATTGAAGTAAATATGTCCATGAGATTCATCTGTAAGGTATTTTCTAATTTAGTGATCAGTGGGGGAGGGCCCAGCTCATTGTGGGTGGAACCATCATGGATTGTGGTCTTGGGTTCTATAAAAAAGTGGGCTGAGCAAGTCACAAGGAGCAAGCCAGTAAGCAGCCTGGCTCCATGTCCTGTGCATCAGCTCCTGCCTCTAGGTTCTGCCCTGTTTGAGTTCCTGTCCTGACTTCCTTTAGTGATGAATGGTGCTGTGGAAATGTAAGCCCAACTTGCTCTTGCTCCACTTAATCTAGCAGAGGGTCTAGCAGAAACATCGTTCTGTAAGTGCCTATGTGTTTTAAACTTTCCATAGCCTGTATACTTGAAGGACAGCTTAGACCTCAAACTCTTGTGGAATTCTTTCTCTCCTTGAGTATGTTATAGATATAGCTTTACTGCCTTCTGTTTGAGGGTTTGGTTGCTTGTCATAAAGTGGGCACAGCATTAAACTCAGAATCCTCACATATTGTTGTGAGGCTTTTACTGCCATCCTGGACTTTATGGTCACCCTAACCTGAAACTTGGATGAGCACACAACCTGCCATCCTCCTTCTTCCAGCCCTGATATTCACTTTGTGCATGCATGTATGTAGGGGTATATGTACACACACATGTGTGTGCATGTATGTATGTGTATATATATGTGTGTGTGTGTGTGTGTGAATGTGTATATGTATGCATGCTTGTATGTATGTATGTATGTATATATATATGTGTGTGTATGTATGCATGTATGTATGTACGCATGTATGTGTGTATGTGTATGTGTGTATGTGTATGTATGTATGTATATGTGTGTGTATATATGTGTGTATATATATGTATGTGTATGTGTGTATATATGTGTGTATGTATGTATGCATGCATGTGTATGTATGTATTGTGCATGCATGCGTGTATGTGTGCAAGTGTGTATTGACTCTAAGGGCCTGATACAAACATATAGTATTTGTTCTTTTGTTTGTTTGTTACTCATTTCTCTGAACATCACGTCCTCGTCCATGCTGAAGTGTCTGTGGGACTTTCATCTTTAAGAGAGTTAGTCCATTGGATTCGTACAACCTTCTGTTTATATCCGTTCGTGTATCAGAGGCACTGTCTTGTTTCATCAGAATTTCCTACATATGAAATCATGTCATCTACAAACAGGACAGTTTCTATTTTCCTCTCCATTTTGTTTTTCTATGGTTTAGGAATTATTCTCACTTCAGCAGTTTGTGAATAAGTTTGATTTGTTTTAAATAATTTATTTAAGATTATGATATAATTACATAATTTCCCTCTTCCCTTTCCTCCCTCTAAACCTTCCCATAACCCCTGTCTGATACTCTCTTTCAAATTCATGATCTCTTTTCCTTTAAGTGTTGGGGGGTGTGTCTGTACATACATATGTATGTATGTATGTATGTATGTATGTATGTATGTATTAAGATAATAGCATTTTAATTGCTTGGTGGAACTTGCTGATGAAACATTCTGCTCTAGACATAGTTTTTTATTTTGTTTTGTTTTGTTTTATTTTGGTTTAGTTTTGTCATGGTTCTTTTGATTATTGATTCAACCTTCGTATTTATTGCCGTTCTGATCATATTTTCTATTTCTTCACTTTCAATATTGGTACACTTTGTTTCTAAAGTAGTTATGTGTTCAAATAGGAATAGTCTTCCCCCAGGGAAAAGCATGCCAGTTGGCTGTCTAATACTAAATGGTCAGCCCTGAAAATCTATATACACTATCATTATACATAACAAGTAAAGTATATTTTGGAATACATCTGTATTTACATATGTGTATACACATGCCTAAACAACGAATAAAAAGAAGCCAGGAATTTCAAAGAGAGCAAGGAAGAGTATATGACAGGATTTGGAGGAAGGAAAGATGGGAGAAATGATGTGATTATAGTAGAATCTCAAAAATAAAAAATGTTCATTTTAACACTAAAAATACATAGGAACAAACTAGAGGAGATAAAGTTAACTGTTTCATGTTATTCACTTGCTTGTAATAAGGCCTCTAATCACAATTTTTTTACTAATATACAATTGGTATTAGTATCCTCTTCTTATATAATTTTAATAATTTGAAAATATTCTCTTTTGTTTTAATGGCTGTCAACTTTGTTGATCTTGTTTTTTGTTTGTTGTTTTTTTGTTTGTTTGTTTTGTTTCATTTCATTTAGACCAGTGGTTCTCAACCTTCCTAAAGCTGTGACCCTTGAATACAGTTCTTCATGTTGCGGTGACCCCCAACCATAAATTATTTATATTGATCATAACTGTAATTTTTAGTGTTATGATTTGTACTGTAATTATCTGATATGCAGGGTATCTGATATGTGACCCCTGTAAAAGTGTTATTCGAGGGGTCAAGACCTACAGGGTGAGAACTACTGTTTTACACCAACAAATCAGCTTCTCTCTCTCTCTCTCTCTCTCTCTCTCTCTCTCTCTCTCTCTCCCTCTCTAATATTCTACTTTCTTCTAACTAATCTTCCTTTCCTGGGAGCTCTTTAATGTGAAATCTGTTGGCTGGGGATCTTTGGCATCTGTAGAATAAGCGTTCCCAGCTGATGAAGTCCCTTTTGGTAGAGCTTTCCTGGTATCATCTGCATTTCCTTGTGTTTTTATTTAAACATCTGCGAGTATTTCCTCACCTCTCCTGTGTTTCCTCGGTGACCTGGTGATCATCTGATAGTATATTGTTTGACTTCAGAAGTTTGTGAATACTTCGGTTCTCCTTTTCTGATTGTATCCAGTCGTGGTCAGATAAATATTTTATATCTACCCTTTTAAATCTATTGAAGCTTTATTTTCACTTAGTCTATGGTCTGTCTTTGTGAATGGCTCATGTATAATTAAGAAAAGAGTGTGTGCTGTTACTAGGTAGAGTTTATGATTATGTCTGGTAGGTCTACTGGTTTTGGGGTATTCAGACCCTTTATATCTTTATTTATCCTAATCCTTTACTAAAGTGGGGTGCTGAGTTTCCAGCTATTATTTCAGAATATTCTGTTAGTCCCTTCAGTGATATCTGGTTTTGCATTGTGCATCTTAGGATATT
This sequence comes from Rhynchomys soricoides, assembly GCA_019843965.1. NCBI lineage: Eukaryota > Metazoa > Chordata > Mammalia > Rodentia > Muridae > Rhynchomys > Rhynchomys soricoides. The sequence goes on along the minus strand of JADRCH010000066.1, from coordinate 3,050,930 downwards.
TCACTAAGCGTGTTTTGTATATTTGTTTGTCTTCTTGTACACGGAAACTTTCAAATCACATTAGCATCCTTTTTCTCTTGTAAACTTTTGAAATTTACAATCTATTTTGTCTGATAATGTCTGAGTTGTAGCTACTGTTGCTGCTGGGATGAAACACCAAGGCCAAGGCCAGGGGAGGAAAGGGTTAATTTGGCTTACACTTCCTGAAACACAGACCTCTGAGGGAAGCCAAGGCAGGAACTCAAACCAGACAAAACCCTGGAGGCAGGAGCTGATGCTAAGACCATGCAGCAGGGCTGCTTACTGGCTTGCTCCTATGGCTTGATCAGCCTGCTTTCTTTTAGAACCCAGGACCACCAGCTCAGGGATGCCACCTGGGCTGGACCCTTTCACACTGATCACTAATTATGAAACTGCCCTACAGCCTAATCTGCTGCCCTATCTTATGGAAGCCTTTCTTATTTGAGGTTCTTTTTCTCTGAAATTACTCTATTTTGTGTGAAGTTGGCATAAACCTAACCAGCACAGATGATAAGGCAGCCCCTCCACTCTCTTTTGTCATACTTTTTAAACTGGAAGAATTTGTCTGTTCTTTAGTTTTCAACTTAGTTGTCTTGGATCTAAAATGAATCACTTAAAACCTCATTTTATACTTGGATCATGTTTTCAATCCATTTTGACAAACTTTTGCTTGTGTGTGCATGCATGTGTGCATTTGTGTGTATGTGTGTACACGTGTGTGTGCATTTGCATGTGTGGTTGCATGTGCATATGTGTATGCATATATGTATATACATGTGTGTGTGTGCATTTGTGCTATGTGTGCATGTGCCAACATGCATGCATGTGTGTGTGTGTGTACCCATGTGCACCAATGTGTTTACTGAGTTATGAAACCAGAACTCTTTCTAGACTCTTACTCTGCATTGAACTATAACCCAAGCCCACTTCTTGCTTTTCTATTTTTAGGTAAGTTATATATCCCAGACTGTACCTGAACTTGCCATCCTCCTGCCTTAGTCTCTGCAGTAGCTGGGATCACAGGCCTCTGTCACTGATTCTGTATACTTTTGCCCTTTAACACTCGTATTTCAAGCGATCCCTAGCGGCGAGCGAACAGTGCGCTTCTGTCATTTTGTTATTTGTTTATTTTACTTGCGGGCTTTCTAGTCCTGGTTTCTGGCATTATTTTGTGTTTAATTTTTATTGTGAAGTATTGAACTTCCTTTGCAATTTCTTGGTTGTATTCTGCAACTATGTTCTTCATGGTTGCCATGGGGATTGTCCTTAACCTCCTAAAGTTATTATACCACAGTTCGGGTCTGTATTGTCAACATTTCAGCGGGACGCAGAAGTCCTACCCCTCTTTGCTCCTATCCTTACCATTCCCATTGCTACCATAAATTTTGTCTTTTGTGTTATATATTTTAAAACACAGACAGCAGTTGTTTTCTGCATTACTCTTGAATCAGGAAGACTCTAAGAGGTGTTGCAAATAAAGGTCACGGTATGACTATTTTTGTATTTGTTTGGCTTTGTCCTTCTCAGAGAATGGAATGTTTTCATTTTTCTTCAGGTCACTGGCTAGCATCTTCTCATTCAGCTTGAAAGAATCTCTTTCACATTTTAGATTGAGCAGATCTAAGAGTAATTAATTCCCTCAACCTTTGTTTGTCATCTGGGAAATAATTACTGCCAAATTCTGGAAGATGACTTCCCCTTATATTCTCAGTTCAGTTGAGTATGTTTCTTTCCCATCTTTTAAAATAGATTTAACTCAATATTTTTCACACAATGTAATGTCATATTTCTCCTACCCAGCTCTTAACTACCTGCCTATCCAGCAGTCACCCACATTTCTTCCCTCCCCCATCTATCTCTATCTTTCTGTCTCTCTTGCACTAAAAAAGAAAACAAACACAACAAAAATGCCAAAACAATATTAAAAAATAACAACAAAAGCCCCCCCCAACAAAACCCCATGGAATTTGCTTTGTGTCATCTTGAGCATGGACCCTGCCCTGGAGTGTGGTTGATATGCTCACTGACACTCCACTGAAAGAAGACTGATTTCTCCCTTTGCTAGTGATGCAGTTATAACCTTGCTTATAACCTTCTTGGTTCTGGGTGGTGCCCTGTTTCCACTTCTCCCTTCTGCAATGGGACCCCATGGAGCTTGAATTTGTGCAGGTCCTGAGCATGCTGGAATGGTCCCTGTGAGTTCGCATGTATATCACTCTTGCAATCTTTTGGGGCTGAGAGCTCCAAAGTCTCCCACTCTGTACATTGTCCAGTTGTAGGTCATTGTCTTCATCCCTTCTACTGCAGGAAGAAGCTTCTCTGACGAAGGTTGAGCAATGCCTTGAGATCTGTGAATATTATTCTTTCCTCTATGCTCCTCATTGCCTGCATGGTTTTTTTGCTGAGGAATACTTTGATAATCTTGAGCACCCCCATACATAACCAGTTCAGCAGGAGGAGGAGAAGTGTTCATGGCCCTTTTTCCTAACAATGAGTATGTTTTAACGAGAATAACAGACCTATGTGTTCTTCGCTATACAATACCATGAAGCATAAAGCACTCTGGTGATAGAAAGACATAGCTCTGTACTTCTTTAACAGAAACAATAGTTTCTGGAAAAAGCACCACTGCTTCAAACCTCAATGTTTGAGAAAGGGCAACACATTTATTTTCATGGGTAGTAAAAGCATATTTGGGAAGACATTCAAGTTGGCCCTATGCAATGAGAAACATTTCAATAAATATGAGTAAAGACCCTAGTAGAGGGGTTAGTAATCAGAAGCTGGGCATCAGAGCAGTATTGACTTTTTCAGAACAACTGCTGTTCCAGAGTGCAATGGGGTACAGAGAAGGTAGCCTGAGGGGTGGTCTGTGTCCTGCCGTTGGTGAGATAGTTCAGGAATCATTTTAGCATGTAGCCTGTGTGCTCACCATCTCATTTGGGTATTACAGGAATGGTGCCGTTGTGTCTATGCAGGTTGCAGATGGGGAATGGATTCTGAAGGTAGAGGTCGGATGGAACGGTAACAGCTAAGACATATAAGGCATTGACTATTCTGTGAGCCTGCAAAACTGGGAAACAGCAAAAGTTAAATCCATCTTCCCTTTGGGATCAGCTAACTGTAAGAAATCCCCACCCCGTGTGGCTTACAAAAGACTCCATAGTGAGGGCCTGGATCAGTTAGACATGGCCTTCCAAATACCTATTCGTTTTCCATAAGTGATTCCATCAACAGTTTCATCTGACTGCAGCACGATGCTTGTCAAGCTGCCTTTGTGTCTGTGCATCTCCGTCCCAGGATGCCTGACCTGTGGCTCGCTCGGCCTCAGCTGAGGTAGCAAAGAGCCCTTCAGTAAGGACTCTAAGAAAACAGGCTAGCCACAGGGTATAGCACTCTATGCTACCAAGACAATGGGCTTCCTCTGCACTCTGTTCTTTCTGGCCTTCTGTGCACTTCTCCAGCCTTGGTGGAAGCCTCTCACTATTCCAGCAACATCTTCCCCCTGCCTCTGCCCTGCAATAATCTTATCCAGCAAAGTCTTCCTTCCCTGACTTTCATCTGACAGAACCACTAATTTAGGAACCTGATCACTGATGGGATAAGAATTTGGGGCTGAGAAGGGAGGGAAGCTTCAAGCTGGGCTGAGAACTGGAGCCTGGGCAGCCAGCTGGGCAAGAGGCACATCATCTTTACTCTGCAGCTGTTTCCTGTCTGTAGTTCTAGATGGTTTGCTTTTTCCATGTAAGGAAACACTAATTCCTCTATTTTAATTTTTGGGAGGAAAGAACAGCTGAAGGAAAAGAAAATCTTTGTGGTCCCTATACACAATGATGTGTCCAGGGATTAGTTTCTCCCATAAATCCCCAAATTCCACAAACATGGTTCCAAATACATCCACAAACATTGGTGTCAATGAACTTGCTCTTATTACTTATTTTATTTTTGAAATTATAATATAATTACATCATTTCTCTCTCCCCTTTCCTCCCTCCAAATGTTCCCTTGTAACTTGTTCTCTTTGAAATTCATGGCCTCTTTTTTATTAATTGTTACATATGTAACATGTATGTACATGTATATACATGTATGTTCCTAAACGTAACCCACTCAGTCTGTATAAGGTTACCAGTACGTCTATTTCCTTTTTTCAAATATCCAAATATTTGGACTCTAGATTGTCCCAAGTTCAACCTCTTAGGTTCCAAGTTCTCCCTCCGCCCCTTAGCCCCTGCTTTTCTTCATTCTACTGCTCAGTCTCCAGCTTAGCTTAGTTTCTGATGATGTCTGGATTCTGAGTCAGCAGTCATGAGATAGTTTCTTACCTCTTAGCATCTGCACTTGTGTCAGCTCACCTCTAACAACATGTCAAACCCGCTCCTTTCTCCCAAATCTTTGCTATTCATAAAAGTCCCCCTGTCCCCTCATCATAAAAATGGAAAATTCAACTTAACTATTAAGAGTTATAGGTAGCTCTAAAATCATCAATCCTATTCCAGTAGAGAGTGGGTCTGCAAAAGACAAGTCTGAGGCAGAGAAGGACAGATTCTACAGTAGGAATAGGTCATGCTGTCAGCTGCTAAAGATGTCAGAATAGCTAGAAGAGGGAGCTAGAGAAATTCTCTTCTCTAAGAAAGGGTAAATAGTAAGTGGTGGGTGTGTCAACCTCCTTGATTTGAACATTTCATAAGGTATACATGTAACCAAACTTCACCTCATACAGCCAATACGCCTGCAGTTACTTTGTCAATTTGACTCTTCATAAACAATCAAACCCCATAACCCCATGGCGGATCCTACTCTTGCTACGGTCTCCCACAGTCTCTCTCACAGCCTCACCCTTGACCCGATTCACGCTTTCTTGTTCCTCTGTGGCTTCACTCATGTTCCTGCACTAGTCCTGACAGCTTAAGAGCAGTCTTCTAAGTCTCCCCCCTGGTTCTCTTTGTATAAGTCAGTGCCACTGGTAGAGTGAGGAGGATCCTCAGTGGCACAGGAGGTGATTGTTGAGACTTCCTGAAAACGTGTGAAGAGAGGCAGATACATATTACAGTGACTCGTCCACGTGTTCTGTCCTCCACAAACATGGTGTAGCTGAATTCTGAGTTTCTAGTTTCCTTATTTTCACAATTGAAACATTCATATTTAAGAAGTGTTATGATTTGAATCTGGATCTGGAATGTTACCCAGAGACCCACACTGTAAGGCTTCATCCCTAGCCCATTGTGCTACTGGGACATGATGGACCATTCAGTGAGGAGACTGGGTCAATAGGTCTGTCCCTTTTAAGGGAACATGGGTCTGTAGCCCTTATTTCTTCTACGTCCTCATTGCCACATCTAGCACTTTCCCATAGCCCCAGAATCCACAGGCCCTATGGCAATGGGCCCAAGTAATTTTGTATAGAAACTTCAAAAAAAAAATCATGAAGTAAAATAAATGTTTCTTCCCCTTTAAGTTGAATATTTCAACTATTTTGTCACAGTGAGTGAAAGATGACCAGCGTGACGGGTCTTGTAAATAACTTCAAAAATAGTCTCTCTGTAATGTACTGAATTTAATTTTAAAATATGCTTAGGCTTACGCCTTGCTTCCCTCAGGAGCCAAGCTGAAACCGGCATCACAGTGTGGCGAGACACATATGATAAGAAATTTTGCTTTTATCAAATCCAGGGGCCACTGCTGTGCTATTTTCTGCACCTGTGATTGCATCTCTCCCTTGCTTAGCCTTGCTTGGCATGGTTACATCTATGTAAGGCACACACAGTGGCTTTCAGACCCTTGCATCAAACGCACTCCTTGTCTGGGAGCACCCACGTGTGCTAGCTGCTCTCTGAGCATACTGTTCCCCATCCTCTTCCAGCATCAAGCCTGTACACTTGGGAGAGCATCAGGTGCCTGAGAGTGCCTACCTTCTTGCTACAATAACAAAACCTGACTAACTCGGAGTTGGTGATATGGAAGCTTGGCTTGGCTTGGGAGCAATTACAGCTGAATAATTATAGAACGTATATAAAGGTTTATACATATGTGGTATCTAAACGTAGAACACAATATTATGACTCTCTGCGTGGATGAGAATATTAACTATTTCAAGACAAATCCAAAATACATTACTGCTACTAATAAATAGACATTTCAGGGGCAGAGTGACTCCTACTGAAGAAAACCTCAACTGTTATTCCTAGACATGCCCAGGTAAAATGTTATACTAGTCAGCTTTTGGCCACTGTAACAAAATGCCCAAGATAAGAAAGGCTGGTCTGAGGGTAGAGATGAGCTGTCAAGAACTTGGGCATGTGGAGCCCTGTGTTCAGTCCTCAGTATTGGGGGTAAGGGATGTTGCTTTATTTCAGAGTTTTGAAAACTCCTGTCTTATAATCAATTGATCACTTTAGGCCTATACATCATGGTGGGGGAATTGGTAGAAAAAAAGTGTTCACCTTTTCATAGCTAGGAAAGGAAGAGGGGAATCTAGGTCCTAGTGTTACTTCCAAAGGTACTACCCCAACCAGCCCCTCCACCCTAAAAGTTTTACACCCTCCAATAGCTCCTCGGGCTAGCATTTAAATGTTAGTATTTGTGCTAGTTGGAAAATACGGACGATCTGAACCACACCAAGGGTATGGGGGTGGGGAGGGTTCTTGACCGAGGGAGTTGGCCTATTTCCAAATGGGATCCTACACCCATAACCATGTCCCAGTGTCTTCTTCCCAGTAGAGCATGCAATGCTGCTGTCCCTCAGGTTCTGCTTCTGCTACTGACTGAGTTTGTGAGCCTGGGCAGCTTACCTGCCTCAAGGGCTCTCTCTATCATGGAGCTCACAATTTTAACAAGTTAATACTTCCAGGGGAAACCCTAGGACAGGGTGCAGTGTGTGGTTATCCCTCAAAGGTAAACAGGAAGATGTTCTCCAAGGTACCCAGAAGATACCATAGATCTTTGTTGAGTACATATTTTGTGTACTGAGATGTTAACCAGACACTGAAGATACAACCCAAAGCAAGAGGAAGCTGCCTCCTGTGCAGCTCACAGCAGAATCACAGACAAAGAGCAGATCTCCAGCAGGCAGCCCAGAGAGGCAGATCCATGACAGAATGCGTAAGGCCTGACTTGTGACAACACTGAGAACCTTCTAGAGAGGGCTGGCTCCAAGGAGGTGACTTCAGTGTCCATTCCAAGAAGGAAAAGAGATCTAGCCAATGAGATAAGCTGATTCTGCATTCTCTGCTATTGCCTGCTAAGTCTGTGGTGATTTGAGTCAGGGACAAAACTCCCTCCAGCTCCTAATTCATTCATTCATTCATTCAACTCTGCTAGAATGCTTGTCTAAAACTTCTGAATACTAACATATATATGTGTGCATGCCAGAATGTGTATGTTTGTATGTGTATGTATTTGCATATGTGTGTGAACATGTGTATTTATGTGTATGTGTGTATGTGTATATATGTGTGTGTGTTTTAACTTTACCCATTAAGAACTTTATTCACTTAGAAGGATATGTAAGTTTTCCAAATTTGTTGCAAATTTCATTCTTATGCTATCTAAATAAAACTACTGGAGACTAGACACAGTGCTTACTTACATTCTGACCTTGTAGGGAATGACTAATTACAATTCCGTTTTTCACTAGTTCTACTACTTAAAGTGAAATAACCAATAGAACTAAGTAATGTTAGTTACCGTGGTATAATTTTATAAAATTTTTTCTTAGAGTATTCTCTTGATAACATTACTTGATGACCTACAAGCAGCAAAACTCACTTGCTGTGAATTGACACCAAGTTATGATTAGACCCAATCCTAAAACAATATAAAGAAAAAAAAATTAACTAGCCTTAAACAGTGTGTCTAAGTTTAGTTTAAAAATAAAAGCTCTTTCACTACCCTGAGTATGGATGTGCTTTTGAATTCCATGATTTTGAGAAGTCCTGTTTATTTAATGTATATAGAGAAAGTGTCATTCTGAGCCTGTTTCCTGAGGCATTATTTCCAGAGCTTTCTTTCCATTGTATCTGGAGAATTCACTCCATTTGCAAAGGTGTGGTGGTTTTAGGATTACATGGATGGAGACAAGCATGTCTCTGTGGAGATGCTCTTATGGAAGGAAGATTGGTTCATGGTCTTCTTGCCCCATATACCCTGGCATAGCTGAGTAAATGGAACAGGCCCCAAACCTAGTGTGCATTTCCCAGAAACATACAACACAGTTGGCTGCCCACAAGATTCATTTTGCTCTCAATACCACACTGCACTTCTCCAGCCACTGTCCCCAGAGTGATCTTTCCAGAGCCTCCATCCCTCAGAGTTCCCCATGCATGAAGCTCTACCACACGCTCCATGAGACTGAAGGTGGTGTTTACTTGCTTAGTGTGATCTGAAAAATCCCACACCTACCTGCCCTCCAGCCTCATGTTTCACTTTCTGAGTATCCTCCTCTTTCCTTAGAGAGACCGCACGGCTCTCATAATTGTTCTTCTGCCCTGGAGGTGCCAGGTCTCACCAGCAGACAAGCTTTTGACCATCTAAGATCCAGCTCAAGAGTCTGGGCCTTCTTTTCCTCAGAGTTCAGTGCATGATTCCTCCTTTGCATTTATTACGCTGCTATATCCTGCAAGTGCATGATTCCTCCTTTGCGTTTATTACGCTGCTACCTCCTGCATTTTCTATTTTGCATTTGTTACATTGCTACAACTAACACTTTCATCCTGCATTTTCTACCAGAACACGAGCTCATAGCAGCAAAGATGAGCCTATCCTCTGTACCTCAAGCACCTGGCAGGGCACCAGATGAACGGATACATTGTCAAGACCTAGGGCGCAGGGCTGAGCAATAGAGGGTCAGATTCCCCTGCTCTAGTCGAAGCTAATGTGTGATGAATATTACACAATGAGATCTTAGGCAGCTCTAGCACAGACAAAAATGCTGGATGTCAGGTGACTACCTTATTGTGTGACTCATGGAGTCATTTAAAGTCATGTGTACAGAACTGTACATATCAAAAACAGAGCCCTATAAATTTTAAGGGACGTGTCAAAGACAGACTATGCCCCCAAAGAAGCTTAGTATCTGTCTACTCATTTGTTTGATGTGTGTCCATTAATTCTCTACTGTGTGAAAAGGCATTAGGCTAACCGTGGGTGCTGTGTAGTAGGTCTATAGATAAACAAGCATGTTTTTATCTGTGACAGAGGCGATGACTGAAATGGATCATGGGTTGTAGGAGAGAATTCACAGCCCTGAGTAGGGGTAGGAGGTATTTTGCTATGGGGTCAACACCTCCTATAGAAGGGGAAAGAACACTCAGCTAAGTCTTGATCACCTTCCTATTGTGCAAAATACTATGACCAAGGAAGTTTGCAAGCAGAAGTATTTCCTCAGATGTACCCCATGGCTCTCCTAACTATGTGGAGATGTTCCTCTGCCCTGGAGATGCCAAGTCCCATCACCAGACAAGCTTTCATTCCTGTAAGATCCAGCTCAAAGTTCTAGAGGGTTAGAGTCTCTGATCATCATTGCAGGAAGCGTGGCGGCAGAAGCTGATAATTTACATCGTGATCCAGGAGCACAGGCCAAGAGAGTTAACTGGAAATCACACTAGACTTTTGAAAACTCAAAGCCCATTCAGTCCCCAGTGACACAGCTCCTAATCTTTTCCAAACATCTCAACCAACAGGGACCAAGGATGCAAATATATGAGACAAAGTATGCAAATATATGAGCCTATGGGTTGGGTATTCTTATTTAAGGCACACAAAGAAGAAACCACTAATCAAAGAGAGGACCGACAGAGTGCATGCAGGCATGGAGAGCAGCAGCTGTGGCTGAAGGGCCCCAGGAGGAGGGTAGAGAAGTAGAGACATAGGTGAGGAAATGTGGAGAGAAAAATGGTGTTTACCAAAACGTAGGTGCAGCATGTTTTGTACCGCTGTCATGAAGTCTTCACATACACAACCTATTACTTACTACTAGCCCATCTAGAATCCTTGGTGAACACTGGAACAGTCCATGCAGAAGAAAGTCACCAAAGCCTGAAGCGTAAAGGAATCAGGGTGTCATCTGCTAGGCCTCCAGGTCTCACAACTCAGCCCACTCTCTGGGTCGACTTGTGCTTGTCTTTGCTGTCTAAAACAAGCCGTTCTGTTGCTATGAAATCTCCTCATCCTGGGCCACTCATAGCTCAGCCTTAGCTCAGCCTCATTAAATTAGTATGATCTCTTGTTATCCATGCACATGAGCACAATTAATAATAACTATGGGTGTTGGGAGCATAGATCACCTTTGCCTACACCAGCCCATCTCTTATGGCAACAGGTGATTCTGGCTTCGCATCTAAATTCCATTTGTTCAGAGGGGAGTCTGTTCCATTTTATTAAAGACAAGGCATTCCTGTCTACAGCCAAGTTTCAGTACAGCCCAGAGTTTCCCTTCTGAGATAATAGCATACTACATACTGCCTCTTTGTACTAGAGGTTTCATCCATGGATCCTTTGAACTAAAGGCTCTCAGAAATCTACACCTAGGCACTTGAGCAAGAACAATGCTATGGTATTGGCTATTCTCACAGGGTTATCTTCTGTTGAAGAAATGAAAAGCTGACAGTGCTCAAAAGCCATGACTTTCCTGCTGTTCCCACCAGGAGGCATCACCAGGGCCTCACTACATCCATCTTCTTCCTCCTGGCCATCTTAATGGTGTCTCTCTGCTCAGTCTCTCCACACCCCACTTTGACAGATTTCCCTGCCCAGAAGCCTTTCCTGCGCTCCCACAGCCAGATGACTGTGTCCCAAATCTCTTTGTTCTCCCTTGGGATGCAAGATCCTTTGTTCCAAGCAGCCCCAACATTTTCCTGGGTCCTTACAGGGAGACTGCATGATTGACTTGCAGCCTCTTGATGATATGTCTCTTGCCCCACTGACCTGTGGAATCCCAGTTTCCTTGTCTCACCACCATGGCTTCTGATGGTCCTGAGATATCCAAAGCTGTTTGTTCCCCCCTCTCACTTCTTGGACATCTCCCAAGTGTGTGCCAGGTGACCAGGGTGCTGTCCTTCAGACTGTAGTCCCATTTGCTAGCCTTCAGTTTGCCACAGCCCCCCCCCCCCAGGTTGCCACAGCCTGCCAGGGTTCTATGCTTCATAATGCTGCCCTGTAAAGTATTGTTCTCTGAGGCACTGCTCTCCAGGGCCTGTGGCCAGTAACTTAGCATCACTAGAGACAGTTTGATCGCACAGAACCAGCTCCCAACACCACAGACTACACAAGAAGCAAAGCCTCAGGTAAGCAGTGTGGCCCAGCACACACTCATGGAAGGGGTGGCTAGACACAAAAAGAGGCAGTGAGCCTTGCCCCCGTTTATTTTGCAGCAGGCCCACTTTTATAGAGTTGCATATCCTTCATTCTACAGCCTTTTAATATGAGCTTCATTGCTCGATCTTAGAAAATACTGCGAAGTATCTAATAATCCAATACAGGTTTATCTATAATAATTAAAAAAAAATAAAACTTCCCAGACATTGTTCTTGTAGTCTTCTGTAAGTATTTATCATCTTGTGCTTACACCCAAACTGTGCCCTGGCATGTTGTCAGGTATATAGTCACATGTGATTATTTGATCAAGAAATTTCACATATAATTTTAATTCGTTCCCAACATTTATAAACTGGGAGATTTTTACCCCTATTCAAAGCAGGTTTCTGCTTTTATTTTTATTTTTTTTTGTAATCTGAGCTGTCCTGAGCTTCTGATGGTGCATGGGGGCTCTTCTAAAAGTAGACATTGCCTCCAGTTCCCTGCTGGCCCAACACTACAGTCTTTAGACTGCGAGTCTTGGCCCTTGCAGAAACAACATGAGAACCAAGAGTCACCAAGGCCAGCAATTCTGGCTCGATTCTAGGTCCTTGAGGCCTTCTAGTTACCCCTCCCCCAGGACTTCACACACCTCCCATTCCCCTCTCCTTGGAGAGAGGCAGGAAATAAATAACAGCTAGTAAAGACAGGAGCAGGATCCTTGGCTAAGACCTTGGAGCCCATTAGCATGAGCATTATCTGAATTAAAATATCTACAAGTGGTTATAATCCAAACTGATAACCAAAGATCTAACCCTCTGTTCCACCTACAAAAGCCACCATATGTCAAAGTGGTATCAAAAATGTGTGCACATACCTATATGTGTGCATCAATAGGATTTATGTTGAAGCAGCACTGTTGTGGACAGTGATACCAGATCATTGGGACCTACACTTACTCTGTGGTCTGTAGAAAGAGTTGACCAAGCAGATAACGAATAAAGCACCACTTTAAAGGAGCTGATTCTTTGATTTTAATTTTAATTTTTTTTTAATTTCAAGTGCTGCACTAAGCTAAGGATAATTTGCTTTCTGTATTTTTTTTTAAAAATGGAAGCTATCCCAGTCATTAGGAACTAGTGCTCACTCCCCCCCAACCCCCCCACAATTGTGGAATAGCTTTTATTGCCTTTTCTGTTAGCGCACACCTTAAAGTTCTGTTTGCGTCTTAATTACTTTAAGAGAATTAGTATCAGTGTTGACATTCAGCTGTTTGTGCCATGCAAGGACGTCCTTAGAGGATGAGCTGATGCCACAGCTAATGCACCGCCCCACCACCCAGTGCCAGGGACTTGCTGCAGTTTGCCAGTGTCCTTGCTGAAATCACTGCCATTTCAGGTGGATCTTAATTAGAGGTCTGCCAAGCACCACAGGAATTCGTACCTTAGCTTTCATTCAGAAACAACAATTGGCATTTCTGACAGCTTGTGATGTTTCATAGTTTAATAGGATAGTGTCTAATTTTTGACTATAATGATAATTGACTGTGTCCCTGGGTCAGAGTACAATTTATAGCTAATGGAAATTTTTCCTGTTTTTTTAAGCAAAAACAAAAAAAAAGTCTTAAAATGAAACTGAATGCAAATCCAGCGAGCAGTCTCTTGCCAGAGAACGTAATATGGTGTAATGGGCTGAATGGCCTAGTTTATCAGTTCTCACTGCTAAATCTCAAATCCTGCTCCGGGGAGAACTTTTTCAGAAGTTCTGATTCTCACCTTTCCATTAACCTACTTTTTAGTAATTTTTGTTTGTTTCATAACTCTCACTAAGATATAATCTGAGTTGGGGGAGGGGTGTAAGGAAAGAGAGCAGACCTCCATTTACCCTGTCACTGAGGAAGTCAGGGAGAGGGGGTGGAACTGATCCCCAGGTGAGGCTTGGGAATTTCACTAATCTGTGCTGCCCATTGTGGGTGGATGCTAAAGATAGACAGACAAACCAAAATGCAGCTGGCTCCCAGGTCCCCTTGGGGCTAGTTTCTGAGTGCATTTCCATGCTCTGGAGCGTGGGAGAAAGCATGAGGCAGATGTGCTAAGATTGACATGAATTTGTTCATTTGTACATTCCATTGACTTGTAAGAAGAAAGCCGCCTTAGAATGCCCCCCATTCTCTCTGCTCCCTCACTTCCTCTTCCTCTCGGGGAAACCAAGGGAGACAGGAAGAAGAGGAAAACTTGGTCTGTCTACATTTTTTCCTATCCGGAGCCTCTTGCAAGCAGAGAGGCAGCTGTTCTGCCAGAGCCCCTAAGAGGCTGCTCATCTGGAGCCTGACATCAGACTGCTCAGTACCCTGGCAGCAGAAGGGAGAGCTCTGTCTGCTTTCATTTGAGATTTCCCTAATTCCCTGGCTTCAAAGGAAGCACAGAAAGTAAAAGTTCATGGCAGTAACTGTTGCTCAGCATCTTTGGCTACTGGCTGTGGCCACATAAACTCAGAGCTACAATGTATCCTTTCTGTAGACGAGTCAGTATCTCTCAATCTGAGCCTACCAACTCTAGCATGATCATAGTCCTTCTGAATTTTCTCCTCTCCAGGGTCTCCTTCCCACATCCTCTGCCCTTTGCTTCTCAGAACTTTGCCCCAGTTTTTTCTGTTCCCGTGTCCTCTGAAATCACTACCCCAGACAGGTCACACCTGAAGATTTCCTATCTCCTCGGAAGGTGAACAATTCCCTTGCCTCTCAGCTCTATGCCAAGTTTTCCCCACTTGCTAACAACCTTCCTGTAATATAAATGTTTAATTCTATAATAAAAACAATACTGACATGAGACGCAGGCACGCACACCTGTAGCCAGAAAGTCTCTTTCTGAATTCCAACCCTGCTACCTCCTAGAAAGATTTCTCGGGCAAACTCCATTCTTTTTTGAGCCTCTTTGTCTTCCCTGAAACTTCTTCCAATGGCCTCTGTCATACAGCAAATACTAGCTGTGGGCTGCCTGTTTTGGGATGACCCCCCATGACCAAATACAGGCAAAGAGGCTTGATTTTACTCATTGGGAACAGCAGCAGAGTGTCCTTCCCAGCTTTCTAGACCACTCTTCACCTCTCTGGCTTCCATGCTATTGAGATCAGCCATGGAAGAACTGTGCTCTGGCTTCCCATAAGTCCCTTCCTATGTTCATTACCATTACTGCCCCGGGTTCAAGCCATTACAGAATGGCTTTCCCAGCTGTGTGCCTCCTGTGTCTTCACCATGAGCCCAGCTCTCTCATCCAAACCTTGAGTACTGAAGGGTTTTTCACCTAAATTTCAGAGCAGCTTATAAATATCCTGCTTAGTTTCGGCCAGTGGGCACAAGCTATCCTTAAATCTTCCTCTTTCCCAGGGTGCTGTTCTGTGAAGATCCAGGACAGGAGACCAAGGTTGAGAGTGAAACTTTCCTATCATTAAAATGGAATAGCACAAAGACCGAGCAGCAATTTTTTTAAATATATCTTGTCTAAATTCGGCCAATATGATTTTAAACAATAATCTATTGCCTCTCCCTCAGAAATACCTCCTGGAGGCATCTAGATCATTATCCAGGATTCAAGAAAAAACTAGATTGCAGAAGTGATTCAGAAGCAAGGTTCAAATCCACTCTCAATGCAAATTATCCTAGAATATCAGCAAGAAAGAAAGCAGGACAGAGGCAGCCACAGCTACTTGCTCAGATGCTGTACTAATATCGGGAAAAGCAGATGCCCACTCTGCCTAAAGTCTGAAACACAAGTGACTGCAAGATGTCTGAAAAGGCCTTTCTCTCCAATATCTGATCACCTAGTGGATTTCTCTTACTGCACACGCATTTTCTTTAACTGTCTACTCCTCTATAATCTTCCATTTGAAACAAGAGGAAGCTCCCAAAGAGAACCTTAGGTTTGCAGAGTGATACATTCATAGACTGCGGATACATTCAGCACTACTCTCGCACAACCCAGGGCCATGAGTGCTACTTTCCCCATCCCCAAAGTCCCTCTCTGGGATGTCCTAATGCATTCATGTGGCATTTAAAAACATTTCAGATGTTCCCAGTGTCCCGGGATTGAATAAATTTGAGAACCATGTAGTCAATTCTATCAGGCTATCAGCTTGAAGGGAGACTGAAAATGAGAGATAGTCTTATTCCCTGGATATCCCTGGCCCCACCTATTTGGGGAACAGAAGGGAGACTTGGGCCTCAGAAACATGCTGTTTCTGTTACTTCAGGTGCATCTCCCTCCTCGCCCCTGTTTCTTGTCACCCCTCAGCTTTCCCTCCACACTGTCTCTTTCAAGTGCACTATTAAGAGCTCTGAGGAACGAATCTAAATCTTCAACCATCACTACCAGCAGGGTTTGAAAGCGTCATGGCAACTCACTTGACTCACTCTTTTGCAAACAGGAGATTTAATAAAATTCCTTCACTCTCTAACTCTGTTTTTATTAAATCCCCCCCCACACACACATAAATAATAGCAACCTGCCTTTCAGAACGGACAGTTAAGAGTCTTGATGCTGCCCTAGGTGTTGGCGCTTGCTACCTCGCCTTGTTTTATAATTCATTCACTGAGAACTGGTTAGCCTGTGATGAGGTGGTCCTTCAGTACTACACCCTCCTAAAATGTAACTCTATCTTGGCGGGCATCTACACCTCCACAGTGCCTTCCCTGGGAAAGTAAGCGTGCAGAGAAATGTACCAACTCTAAATGCAGTCATTTTCAACAGCAGTGGAAAGCAGGGTTTAAAGACAAGTATCTTTTGCTTGAGAAACAAGCTTTCTGTGTCATTTCAAGTGAGGAACCCCTCACGTGGGCAATGAAGGCCTTAATCTACACACCATGTTTCCCTCCTGACAGGAGCATCTGCTTGAGAAACAAACTTTCTGTGTCATTACAAGTGAGGATCCCCTAACGTGGCCAGTGAAGGCCTTAATCTACACACCATGTTTCCCTCCTGACAGGAGTGTCATTAGCTCCCTAGGTGCCACCTCATCAGCTTTTCCTCTTCCTCACATGCGTGCAAGTGAAAGACCTGGGGAAAGGTTCATCTTTCCTCCGAGGATCCAAAGCTTCAGCCCGTGTCCTCGAGTGCCCTTGCTTGTCACTTGAAAATCTAATATGAAGAGTTTAAAGTACTTACTAAGAAGTAGTTAGAAGTTATATTTACTAATATTATGATGTTCATTCCAAGGCAGATTTTTTTTTAGGGGAAGTGGTTCTCACTACTCATCTCCGATTGCCTGGAACCCATGATGCTCCTGCCTCAGCTTCCCCAGGAATAGAAGCATAGCTGTTGTTCTCCCCTGCCCACTCTCTTCTCTCTTCCTCTCCTGCACTATGCACATGGTACTTGTAGCCAGTGTTTTTCAAGAGAGTGTTAATGCACAGAATTAACACTGTTACTAGATACTGTAGGTCTACTCACATTATGAACCTCATTCTTCTGAGCTGTGCTAACATGGTATTTATAAATCTAGAGCATGTTCTTCAGGGTGACCTTCCAAAAGGCAAGCTGTGCATTGATTGGGGGACACTTTTAGGATCCCTGTTGAAGATCCTGGAGTCCAGGCTTTAGTGGTGCTCCAGGATCCATGCTTCCATTTGAAATTCTAATTAGATGTAAATGTTATGCAAACTCTGAGTGACTATGCTAATGTGCCTCACTCAGGGAGCCTGAGCAGTCTGATCTCCATAGCTTGGGCCAAGCTACCCAGGATGAGAAAGTTAGAACAGAGTGAAGGCTGAGACTCAAGCGGTGGGAATCTTGCAGGAGTGACCACCTTGAGAGTCACTCGACCACCTTGTGAGTTACATACACATGGATGAAGGTGCATGTCTCCATCAGCTGGACCCCACCTTTTACACAAGGAGTGAGATGCTGTATGTGGGGGGCCCATAGAGCTGTTATTCCTGTCACCTTATTTGTGTTTGATTTGATCCTACCATCTAAATATTTAGTTGTAGGTTTTTGTGCTTTTCATTATTTTTTTCAGAGAGAGAATATATTTAAAGTTCCCTGTTCTGCTGAATGTTGATAAATTGGAAAAGCTCAAATATATTATTTGTGCATGTTGACATCTGGTTTATTTATTTAGAATGGTAAAGTCTGAACAGAATATCTTTATGAGTTTGGAACAGGATTTCTGAATAAGCTTGAACCAGAATCCCAAAGTGCAATAGAGTCTTTTGCATGTTATTTTTATTTCAGTTCCAAACAAGTCAACGTTATTAAAAACATGTATAGTTTACTTTTCTCCATAATTTGGATAATTTCTAAAAGATAGACTAAAGTCTATAAAATACAAAAAAAAAAATGCAATTTTATCTGCTTAAAAGGCAAATGTTGATTTTATTTTCTGTTCTAACATTTTCTGATCTTCACCGGTTGCCATGTCTTCTATAAATAGCAGAAGACATGACCAGTGTGAGGAACCCAGAGGGCAGCATGGCTAAGAGGTGGGAGGCTGGGAGATTGGCTCATGTCAGCATGTAGGAGCTGCACATTTGATCTGTTTGCACTGGGCTGAAGAGAAACTGAAAAGCAAGCAGCAGAAGCTCATCTAAAGCTAAGCTGAAGAGCACTGGGGTTCACCAGATACTGTTGCCATTGAGGTATGCCAGATACAGTTGCAATTAGGGTACACCAGATACAGTTGCCAGGGGCACTTGCCTCACCCCCTCTAGTCTCAGTGAATGCAGCACACAAGGCGGAGCAGCCTTTGTGCCTTTGTATGTCTGGCATTTCTGCAGAGCAGGAAAAACACTATGAATAAACAGGATTCCTACAGGAAGAAAATGGCCAGTAAGTAGTCTTTTTAGTGAATCTGCCCAGAAGAGAAATATGAAAGAAGTCTATAACTTTAGTTCTCCTAAATTCTTAACAGATGACACAGGAAGGTACGATATATACCTAAATGTGTACCATGACTTCTAGTAACTCTCCCCCCACACACACACACCCCATACACAAGCTTTGGGGTTAAAAATGTTACACTGAAGTGTTTTGCAGGCAATTAACTTGTCCAAGTTAATATGAACCATTCTGCATTTTTTATTTAAATGAAACAGTAGATAGAGTGTCAATTTTCCAAATACTAATTAGGGACACCCCTTTCCAGGATCACTTTTAGACTGAAAAAGCTGTGTGCAGGGTAGTAGCAGCACCTGTACCTGTGAAAACAGGTGGCCTCCAAGACATGTGGAGAAGTCACTTGGACCACAGACTGATTTCTCGACTTCTGTCTGAGAACATGTCACCATGACCATGAAGGGAGCCCTTGGTTCCCCATAGGAATCGGCATCTGTGCTGATCTGCTGTCAGGAAGGAAGGCAGCTCTCTGTGCCAGGGACAGACAAGAAGGGTGAGTCAAGGCTCCATCCCCCAGAGTGGCAGGCATAGCAGTTGGGTAGAGACAGTGCTTGCTGTCACCTGGCAGGCACTGCCCAGCACTCTTCTTCCTGTTGCTTTCAGTGCTCCTTCAGCTGTTTCTCTGGCCCTGGGAGAATCCTGGAACATGGTTATTTTGATAAAAAAGCAGGCACTGTCCACAAAGACCTGTCTGGAATTCTGATGCTTCTACAATAATTCTTTCTTAAAGAAGTAGCTCTGGCTTTTCTGGGAATGATGTGATGACACCACAAATTCAGATTGTTACTCCAGTCTCACACTTTTAGACAGGAATAGATGAGACTCACTGCCGGACAAACAGGTTAAAGATCATCAAAGAGTGAAGATCCTAAGCCCAACCCCCATCTCTGCCATGCTTAACACTCTCCAGTTGGCATTTCATGGCTAAGATGCAAATCTACCAGACTCCACAAGAGTACTGTTACAGATGTGTTAGACGGTAAAACTGTTCAGACCTGTTCAGACACAGGAAGCACAGCTTGCTCCCCTTCCCTGGGATGCGCGGATCTAGGTAAGAAGTCACCAGTGAGGAGAATAACTACTTAAGACGAGCCACTTTGGCTCATGCACCAAGTTGGCACCAGGAATTATTCAATTATATTCTCACCTTTGGGCACAAAGAAGACTGATGCTGCAGAAGATACATAAATACGTGCCGAGCAATTGGACTGTAGTAGTCAAAGAAGTTAATTAATAATGTCTCAAGCTGTGCAAAGCAGATATTAAACTAAAAGGTCAGCCTTTGGCCATCAGAAAATATATGGCGCCAAAGTCTTTTTGGATGAGTGACATCAAAAAATTCTATGTGGATTTTTTTTCTGTGTTATTTTAAAAATTATGATGAAGGGCTATCTTTATCTCCAATAGTGAATTGAAGGGTGAGTTTGATTTCACACCATAAATAATCCCTGGCTTTTTCAGTAATGAGTGCCTTTGCAAATGAGAGAGCACAGGATGGAGATCAGCCAGTTTGCTAGCTTGGGCCACAAGCATTTGCTCTGTACTGTTTGCCTGTGCAACAAAACTCCTCAGATGGTTCAACAATCACATTTAATGTCTGGGCACCTGGACTGTGGTCACCGTGTCAGGTCTGTGACACGCCACAGGCCTCTGAGGCAGCTCTGAACATATACCACATGGCCAGGTAGCAGTTACAACTCAACCAAGAAAAGGCTGGAGAAAAGAGGCATGAGCTGGAACAATTCCGGGCCTTTGCATCTAAAAAGCTGGGGGATAGACCCTGTGACCAGGTACCTCCTTAGAGGTTGTTTGCTGAAAGAGAGCAGAAAGAAAGAACTGCAACTCTACCCTCAAGAACTGAAGCTGAATGCCCAGAGCCTGAACCTGCTGCTCTAGGAAGTTCACTGAGACAGACACTGCCTCTGTTTTGAGTGCCTGCCTCCATCAGGATTCAGCCAGATTTGGCAGTAAGTCTCTTCGAAAGAACTTGTGTGGAGGGAGCAAGGGATGCCAGGAAGACTGTGTCCCACACGTCAGACAGTTTGGTGGCAGCCTCTGAAGGAGACAGAAAACAGGCTTATGTTCCCTCGGAATTGGCGAAGAGACAGAGATGAGCAGGCGTGGGCTCTGGCAGGAGATTCCACAGGACCCAGTACTGCAGGGGACATGGTGCAGAGCTGGGCCACCTGGACAGGAGGTCTCCCTGAGCAGCCATAGAACATGCCTGTCAGGAGTGATGGTTCTTCAGAGATGCTGCTGTGAGGCTCCTTCAGGAGGAAGGGCAATGTTGGGGATTCCCTTCACTTAGTGAGGAGAAGCCTTCCAGGAGGAGTGAAGCATGAGCCTGGCATCCCCTTCTCCCTGGACTAAAGGTACAAGATGGAGCCTCACATAGGCCAAGCTCTTTCAGGTTGGCTGAGGAGGAATGCTGGGAAACAGAGACAGAACCTGAGACAGGGAAGTTCACATTCTCTAACATGCTTCCTTCCAGTCATCAGGGCCCAGAGTGGAGGGAAGGCAGTAGAGTTGCCCAGTCTCTCTTATTTGTGGAGTGAAAAACTCAAAGGAAGCAACTATAAACCCGAGTGGTCCCTAACCTCGTTTTCCAAGACACTTTTTCTTTTTAATAGTTAGTTTGATGGCTATTCCTGGTTGTCAACTTGACTATATCTGGAATGAACTACAATCCAGAAGTGGAGGGCACATCTGTGATCCAGATCGTGAGGCTGGAAGACACAGGCTTTTAACCTGGATCTTGACATGGGATGACACATACTTTTGATCCAAATCTTGAGGCATAGTAGCAATGAAAAGCTTAGGTCCAGGCAAGGTGGTACACACCTTTAATCCAAGGAGACTGATGCAAGCAGATCTCTGAGTTCAAGGCCAGCCTGGGACAAAGCAAGTTCCAAATCCAGGCATGGTGGTACACACCTTTAATCTGGGCCACATCTTCTGCTGGAGACCTATATGAGGACATTGAAAGAAGGAAGAGACTCTTCTTCGCCTGTTTGCACTTACTTGACAGCACATCTTCAGGATTCCAACTTATACAGAAGACCAGCTGAAATACCCAGCCACATGGGACTGAGCAACTACTAGATTCTTATACTTCCCATTCACAGCTGCTCATTGTTGGGTTAGTTGGACTGCAGACTGTAAGTCATTACAATAATTTCCCTTCATATAGAGAAACATCCCCTAAGTTCTGTGACTCTAGAGAACCCTGGCTAATACAGTTAGTAGGGGGAAAAATTCCACTTTCTTAAGCTATGCATCTAGTCAATCAACATTTCATCAACCCAAAGTCTCTTGGCCTTGCAGCCAAGGCAAGAACTCTGGCAATCTGTCTCTGGCACTTCCCCTCTGGGCTGTCTACAGCCTCAGTGTCCCCTCTCTTCCACTATGAAGGGAGGGGGAAGGGGGAGGAACACAGGCCACTCCAAAGGCATCCTCATCAGTACAGCAAGAAGAATTTCACTCTTTCTCTCCCTGGCCAAATCAGGTCTCTCTCAGCAATCACCAGACTTGAACCACCCAATAAAATGAGAGCAATAGTTGATCATGTTTAAAGAAATACGTCAAATTTATTTTAGCTGCATATTTCATTTTAAATCAGTGTCACCAAATTATCATTACAGTATTTAAAACAAAGCTATTTTAAAAGGATACATATTCATGTTCTTTTTATCAATTACTTTTTATTTATTCACTTTACATCCTAATATCTGCCCCCTCCTCCCAGTTTGCCCTCACACAGATCCTCCCATTCTCCCCTTCCCTTCTCTTCAGAGAAGGAGGAGCTGCCCTGGTGTCACACTGCCCCTCCCCCTCATCCCACCTGTGCACATCAAATCACTGCAGGACTAGGCAGATCCTCTCTCATTGAAGCCAGACAGGGCACCCCAGTTAGGGGAGTAGAATACACAGGCAGGAAGCAGATTGTGAGTCAGTCTCTGTGATGGTTTGTATAGGCTTGGCCCAGGGAATTGCACTTTAGGAGGTGTGGCCTTGTTGGAGGAAGTATGACCTCGTGGGGTGGGCTTTTGAGACTCTCCTCCTAGTCACATGGAAGACAGTCTGCTCCTGGCTTCCTTTGGGTGAAGATGTAGAACTCTCAGCTCCTCCTGTACCATGTCTGCCTGGATGCTGCCATGCTCCCACCTTGATGATCATGGACTGAACCTCTGAACCTGTAAGCCAGCCCCAATTAAATGTGGTCCTTATAAGAGTTCCCTCAGTCATGGAGTCTCTTCACAGCAATGGAAACCCTAACTAAGACAGTCCCCACTCCAGTTGTTTGGGGACCTGCATGAAGACCAAGCTGCACATCTGCCACATATGTATGTGGGGACCAAGGGGGTTAGGTCCACCCCATGCTTGATCTTTTGTTGGTGGTTCAGTTTCTGGGAGCCACAGAGGGTCCAGGTTACTTGACTCTTTTGGTCGTCCTGTAGAGTCCCCGTCTTCTTCAGGTCCCCCAAGCTTTCCTCCAGCTCCTCCACAAGACTCCCCAAGCTCCCTCTAATGTTTGACTGTGGATGTCTGAATATGTTTCCATTGCCTGCTGGGTGGAGCTTCTCAGAGGAAAGTTATGCTAGGCTTCTGTCTGCAAGCCTAACAGAGTAGCATCAATAGTGTCAGGGATTGGTTCTTACCCACAGGATGGGTCTCAATTTGGGCCAGTCATTGGTTGGCCATTCCTCAGTCTCTGCTCTTTGTCCTGGCACATCTAGTAGGCAGGACACATTACATTTTGGGTGGGTTGCTGTTCTTATCCCTCCACTGGGAGTCCTGCCTGGCTACAGGAAGTGGCCACTTCGGTATCCATGTCCCCAGCTGCTAGGAGTCTCAGCTAGAGTTTCCCCCATAGATATCCTGGGGTGTCTCTGGCACGTCCTAGAGATATCTTTCCCACTTATGATTTCTGTTCTTTCTCCTCTACTCTCCCAACATCTGATTCCCCTGCCCCGCTCCCCTCCCCCTCCCTCCATTTACTTCTGATATTTATTTTTATTCCCCCTTCTGAATGAGATTTGAGCATCCCCGGGGCCTTCCTTATTATTTGGCTTTTTTGGGTCTGTGGATTGAAGCATGGTTATCCTGTACTTTATCGCTAATACCACTCAGAAGTGAGTACATACCATATGTGTCCTTTTGGGTCTGGGTCACCTCACTCAGGATGATCTTTTCTAGTTCCATCTATTTGCTGCACAATTCATGATGCCCTTGCCTTTAATAGCCAAGTAATACCCCATTGTGTAATATTCATGTTCTTTATGTACCATTTCATCAAGATCACTATAGCACATCTCACTGCACTCCACATTGCAAATGTTCTAAAGCCACGCGTGTCTCCTGGCTACTGTGGCAGGTGGGACCCAGCTTCTTGGTTCAGTAGCCTTGTGGGAAACCTGTAAAACCACATGGACTTTCTGCCCTTCACCAGTCACATTTGTATGAAACCAATCGCAGTGAAGAAACCTGTGGTGAGGGATGATTGACAGCTACAACTTCAAGGCGCAGCCCGAGTGGACACAGTGTTTGAAATCTACACAGGAACAGCCTGAGGAATGTATGAGTCACTTCAATGGGCACACAGGAAACAGCCTGTGCTGAGTACGCACCCCATTAAAGACTGTGCTCGCCAAGCTCACTCTCCCACACAGGGACAGCCATTGTCTTGAAGATCATGTTTGTGTTTCTCTTGCCCTATTTTCCCCTTTGTGCTAAGCAGCAAAGCAGATGGAGAAATGGGAGAGAAGATGGACCAGCAAATCTGAAACAAGCGCAATCTTCAGAGGGAGAAACCAGCCCAGCATGTTGCCTCTCACCTCCAGCAACAGTTCTCAAGGGAGTACAGTGCCATAAACAATAACTCTCAGTCAATGTTACAGAGACGGGCCTGGGCCAGAGACTCTCACAGATTACATGGTGGACGGGAAATGCATGTAATTGAATCTCAGGGCCAATTGCAACTTTAGGGTTTTGGTTTTTTTTTCCTCTTTGTGGAGCACAGAACATGCTAGGATTGGTCCCTCTTTCATTGACGAGAAGGTTACTTGTGAAATGGGTCTCTGTTTTAGTGGATTAAAAATAGCCCAAGGCCCAGCCATGCCTTTACCACTTATGACTCACTTGCTTCGGTTTTGTTGTGTGAAGCTTTTGTGAAGAAACAGCCATATTTTTAAAAGAACATTTACATAAAGGATTTCTCTGCCTCTTGTGGGAGTACAGCAGAAGTGGGAAGGGCAAGCGAGAGGGGCTGAGGAGAGAGTGCGGACCTACTTTCAAGCTATTTCCAGATGAATTAAAATCCTTGGACTATAGATTTTGGGGTTTTTTGTTTGTTTGTTTTGTTTTGTTTTTTAAGAAAAGAAGTCTTCAGAGTTGGGACTAAAACATACTATGTTCTGTGTCAAAATCCTGTAAAGCCTCCCACAAGATGGTCCACACATCACATGCCACCCACAACTGGCCAGTTCAACTATCACTTGGATTCTTGGGAATAAAAGCCCCCTTGGTTGCAGTTTTCTGAGACTCTGGCTCTCCCAGAGCATGATAGTTGCTATCTCTGTAGTACAGCTAATGTCTCCACATCCTTCAGTAGAACATTCTTCTCTGCATGGGTCTATAGAGCTGACAGTACAGCCAAGTCTTTGGCTCTCTGGTCCAGTGCCAGTTTATATCCTGGGATGAGATATGGAGCTGAATGGATTGGCCTGGGAACCTTGAGAGTGTTCCAAATCTTTGAGTGACTTTACAGAATCATCAAACACATCATTATATATATATATTTAAAACTGTGAATACCAACTTGAAAAAGAAAGGGAAGTTGTAAAATGTTTTTCCAAATTTTTCTAGAAACAGCCATGACTGAAGAGACAATGGGGATCATAATCACTGTTTCCTGAAAGGGAAGGTATCATAAGGTATCAGCAGAGGTGGTTTTGATTGTTGTCTCTTACCTGCTGGTGTTAGAGGCAAAGCCAGGATCACACATGCATTTCAGTTTCTGAGACAGAGGATACTTTGGTTAGTTAGAATATTGAGACCTCTAGCAGGAGGCTGCTTTCACAGGCTGAAAGTTCCTGGCTTCTCAAGGAGCTGGTAGGAGTGGATCCTGTGTGAGACTGTGTCACTGGAAAGCAGCCCAGGTTCAGCCATGATTGGTGGCAACAGCGGAGATGTCCTACCCCTTGGATGAAGCAGGAAAATGAGCCTTTCTGCTGTCTTCATGGTAACACCCAAAGTGACTCTAGATAGACTGGTCAGCTGCTTTTGCATTGAGGAGGACAGGGTCGTGCATGTGCTGACTAATGACAATTTGATTCTGAACATTGCATGGATCAGTGATCTCATTATTGTGCACCCATCCCAGAGTGTACTTACCCTCTTCTAGATGAGCTAGGCTGCTATACATCTAAGCTCTGTTGGATAACCTGATATTCTCTAAGCTATACATATAAACTCTTTAGACTATCATGGGCCTTGGGAACACAGGAGTATTTACTAACTGACCATACAAAAGACACAATAAAAATAGTAGACAACCACCCAGGAATCTATCCCATATGCAAACACCATACCCAGACACTATTGTGGATGCCATGAAGTGCTT
Organism: Rhynchomys soricoides; assembly: GCA_019843965.1. Lineage (NCBI taxonomy): Eukaryota > Metazoa > Chordata > Mammalia > Rodentia > Muridae > Rhynchomys > Rhynchomys soricoides. The sequence goes on along the minus strand of JADRCH010000066.1, from coordinate 3,025,109 downwards.
GCTGACAGGAGCCTGACCAATACAGATGTGGACGCTCACAGCCAACCATTGGTCTGAGCGTGGGGACTCCAATGGAGGAAGGAGTTAGGGAAAGGACTGAAGGAGCTGAGGAGATTTGCAACCCCATAGGAAGAACAACAACTTCAACCAACCAGACCCTCCAGATCTCCCAGGGACTAAACCACCAACCAAAGAGTACACATGGAGGGACCCATGGCTCCAGCCACATATGTAGCAGAAGATGGACTTGTCTGGCATCAATGGGAGTGGAGGCCCTTGGACCTGTGAAGGCTCAATCCCCCAGTGTAGGGGAATGCTACGGTAGTGAGGCAGCAGTGGGTCAGTGGGTACCCTCATAGAAGCAGGGGGAGGAGGGATAGGATAGGGGGTTTGTGGAGGGGAAATCAAGAAAGAGGATAACATTTGAAATGTAAATAAATAAAATAACCAATAAAAGAAAAAAGAAAAAACAGCAAGCAACAGGAACCTTTTAGCGCCATGAGATTTTTCTGTGATCATGGTGGTCTATCTGGCCCATCGATGACAGAAGCACAGTTATAAGTAACATGACTGTTTATATTCCCAATACTGCCTTATGGCCTTTCAAGTGCTGGGAGATCAGCCTTGGCTCAGGAGAAAGTGAAAATCAGTATGTTCACGTCTTGAAAACAAGTTTTAAGTAGCCTTTCAACCCCCCCCCAAAGTTTAACTTTATGCACAGAATTTAAAATAATGCACATCACCCTGGCTTTAAGAGTCTGTCAACAGTCACATGATCCCCAACACCATAGGCCAAGTGCATTTTAGTAGTGTCAAAATGGTCGCCTTATGTCCACTCCAGTTTGCCTGGGGAACAAATCCCAGTCCACCTTGACAGCAGCTACTGTCATGTTTCATTCTGTGTTGATGACAACCACACCGTCGTTCCCAAGATCAGATAGGTGGTGTGAAACTCTAAACACAGGCCTCACAGTTCTGAATGTGAAAGGGTTTCAGCCTTCAGAGGTTTAAAACCAGCCAAACTGGCTTTGGGAACATTATTCACCATTACAGCCATAAAGGTCCTACCTTATACCTTATACTGTAGTAATGTGAAGGCTGACGTGGACTGAGTATTCATTATGCACCTAGATCTGTTCTAATCACAGTAGCTCAAAGGGGTATAATTCTATTATTACCCCATTTAGGTATTAAAAAAAACTGGATGTAGAGGAATTAGTAAAAAGACAAAAATAAAAATGTTCTGCTATTATGATGCAAACTTGATAGTAGTAAGGAAAAATGTTGTTTGGGTTTGGCATGTAACTGATCTGGCAAACATCCTTTGGAGATTGAGGTTGTACGTCAACAAACATGGCTCTACCCCAATGGAAATGCTAGACTCTGAGTAAGGACTGTCCACCCCATAGGCTGTAGACATTTCCCCACTGTCCATGATGGACCTTCTGCTATAATAATGATCTCACATATTAATTAATCTCACATAATAAAAATAATTTCACATTATTCCAAGTTTTCATGAGCATTCATATTAAATATGTAACACAAATATCACCGATCTTCAGGTAAGTACCTGGGTTTGATAAAGTCACACTGCTTTATCCACAATCAATAGACAACCTCAAAAGAACCATGTAGAGCTGGCCCATTCCACCTTTTTAACTCAAAGTCATCTTTCCTCCTAAGCTAATCAAACTTGCCCTGCTCCACTTTCCAAAGACCAGAACCAACCTGACAGAGGCCATCAGTGGGCTTAGAAACCCCAGTTCTGTTCGGGTGCTGTCAGCCACACCTTAGGTGTGCTTCCAAGAGTAAACCTCATACTCCACTTTCACAGCTACTTCCAAAGATGAGGTGTTCAAAAATATCCTCCCTTGGAAACACACAGATTCTTTTCCATCTTAAATGCCTCCTGCATTTATTTGTAAAACACACCAAAAAAATCTAATCACAAAAACTTGGTATCTTTGTATCTTCCAAATACAAGAATCACAGTGCCATTTCAGAGCCTTCCATGTATTAGAAATGGTTCTTGGTTAATTTGCTCAGTTGATGAATAATGAGATTCACATACATTTGAGATACATATTTGTTTAAGTCCATTCTACTCAGCAAAACAATCCAATTCTAATTTCCAGGCTGGGGGAGGAGGGAGCCCAGGGTTTGGTCTTTGGCTCTAGTCTTAACCCCAAAGATGGAGTTTTAACTCTTGGTTTGCCAGGAGGACCTGTAGCAGCTATATTGCTACAACCATACACTGGCTCTTAATGCCAATGGCTTCAAGGCCTTTTAAAAAAAAAAAAAAAAAATCATGGTCTTATGCCACCAGACAAGTTCATTAAAGAGCATTCACATTTGTCAACATACTGGCCTTTTCCAAGAAGGTGTGAAGTGTCCCATCAGAACCTGCAGCCTAACGTACTGTTAGCTGAACTACATGAAGAGAGATAACCTATTTACATACTAAAAAGGTCAGCTTGGACAATCAGCAGTTAGAGATGAATTTGCCACTGGCTGCAACTGGAGCATAAGAATTCCGAAGAAGCTGCAATTTTGCTGTCCTTTTATCTGGGCAGGCAGCAAGCATTAGTAAATATGAGGAAGTCTGCTCTAGTCCACAAGAGCTGCACTATACAGAAGAGCCTGGTGATGGACAGCTCACTCACCATTTAGAGCCTTCCTGATTCCAAACAGGTATGTGACTGGCCACATAAAGTACAGGTCAGCCGCTTACACTAAAAACTGTAATTAGGAGGCAGAAATATTTGCATAATGATTTTTCAAGAATCTTAACAGAATGTAAGACATGAGACCACAATAATGGACTCTCAGGTGTGTAGCTCCTTCTGCTTAACCTGTCACTTGCATTAGGAAAAGAGGCATTCAGATGGTGTGAAACACATCCATTCATCTATTGTGATCTGCTTTTAAAGTCTCTAAACCTCAGTAGATTTTACTTAGCTAATGTATACTAAAAGTATCTTCAAGGATCTCATAGAAGCAGAGGTTTGTGTCAACATTTTTAATGTTTTTTCTCTTTATCCATGTGGAAATTAAAGGCCATTTCATCAGACTTCTGTTTTTACTATACATGTGTTTATTTGTGTAATGCAGGTTCACATGTGTATATGTATATATGTGCAAACGTAGTGTACATTACATGTGTGTGTGTTCATATATCTGTGTGTGTCTGTTCATGTATTGAAGGTTCATGAGCATATGTGTATGTTTATGCATTTGCTGATGTGGTACACTCAGGTGTGTGTGTGTGTGTGTGTGTGTGTGTGTGTGTGTGTGTACATGGAGATAAGACAACAACCTGAAGTGTCATCTTCAAACACTGCCCACCTCCTTTGAGATGTGATCTCCGAGTCTGGAGCTCATCAACTGTGATAGGTAGGCTGGACAGTGAGGCCCAGTGATCTCCTATCCCCATGTCCCCAGCACATGCCACCAGGACAAGCTCATTTACATGAGTTCTGGAAATCATGTTCTCCTGTTTGCAGAGGAGTGACTTTACTGACTGAGCTATTGTATCTCCTCAGCACCCTAAGGACCTTTCCTGCCCCACCCTCCCCTAAGTTCCTTCTTAACTGCTTGGATAGAACATAAGAATAAAGACACTTACTTGTGTTGTTTGAGATAGATTCTTCCTAGGTAGCCCAAAGCTAGCCAAGAAGTCCCTATGTAGCCAGTGTTGGTCCCACATAATATGCTTCCACTCCCATTTATGCCCTGACATCAGGATTGACGTCAGGATTGCATGCCTGATCTACAAGGCCTGACTAAAGTTTTGAAAGAAGAAGCCCACTAGTATGGCAGTGTTGAAGAACATGAGGCTGAAGAATCTCCAGATTTGATGGGTCTCATCATGATGAGAACAGCCAGTCTTAGACAAGCTGCAGCCCCTGTCCCTTGTCCCTTTGAATGGGGATCTATCACAGTTTCTGCTTACTAGAGAAGGTGCCACTTATGGATGCCTGAGCTGAGACATTGCATCTTAACTGAGACTTTTTTCCCTGGATGCCCTGCCCTTGTGTTGCTCCATCTGAGGTCACTACACACTGATGGAACTCTACAGCATCAGCTGACATCACACACATTCTCATGGGGACACTCGTACACTTTATTCAGTATCACAAGGGCATTTGGGGAGCTAGATATGAACCTGGTTCATTCTGTCTTTATTGATGTCAGAAGTGGCTTCTAGGAAGAAACTGCTCCTTGTGCATACATATATACTGGGTGGTTCAGTACGCCTGTCTGCCCAGTGTTCACATTCTGTGTGTCTCTGTGGTTCATCTGACTCTTGGTGTAAGGAGAGGAAAGCTAGGGACAGCCTGGCACTTCACTTGCAGCCAAGCAGAACCCTGTAGAGATACTTGCACAATCAGACACATCTAGGTTTTACAGTGAGTTTTACATACCTCCCAGTCTAAGTCACTTAAGTGGCACGGGCTATACCTGGGGACTCGTCTAACAGTATTGACAGGGTGTGCATCTTGCACACTGGCTTGCAGTGTCTGTGCCGTGCTCACCCCGTGATACTCTCTCTTGCAGAGTACTCAGCTGCTCAGGTGCAGCAGATGCTTCACCAGTCGCTCTCCATGACATCCATGTCTGCCCACCCTTTCCGAGACCTCCCCCTCGGCAGGGAGCAGCACTGCAAGCTGCTTCCGGGTGTGGCTGACATCCAAGCCAGTGAAGTGGCCAGATGGACAGTGGATGAGGTAAGAGGAACCAGAGGGGGGGGGATGCTGGAGTGAAACAAGCTGGTGTCCTCTAATGTCCGGGAAAAACGTCCCCTGCACACCTCAGCTTAAGCATCTTCTCCATAGAGCTTAAACTTCAAATCTGAGCAGGAAGTCGGGCACGCCTTTGAAGAATCTGGGAAAGCCCACTGTCTGCCTGCTTGGTGATTCTCCCTCGACCCCACTCTAACCTTAGTGCCAACTCCTGTGTCTTGTTACCATCCCCATGCTAAGTAGAACAGAGAAACTGATCCTCCAAATCCACACCCCTGCTCTGACTGGAGGAGCACAGGTGTATAAGCTCCTGTGCTTAGGAATCTCTTCTCTTGGGGTGCATGCCCAGATATACTGGCAATCCTGTGTGCTCCCCTCCAGAGACAGTGTCTGCCTCGATGCTTTCTTTCTCTGTGCTACAAGATTACAAGGTAAACCTCTAGGTGGTTTTTAGTGGACATGTTACAACAACAGGTAAACACTGGGGAAAGCCAGATAGGATTTTGCAGTATTGGTTTTTAGTATAATCATGCTTTACCACTTTGCTTTTCTGTATGGATCAGTTAAGCTTCACTGCCTACTATTTTATTGAAGCATTGTCTACTCTTTAACATGTTCATTTTAAGGGAGTACATTGTTTGACTGGCAAAGATATCACTTAACTGGCTGGTCTCAGATAACACTCTTTCAGCCTAGGAAACCCTGGTCCTCTCTGAGGACAAATCTTAAGCTAGATCCAGAGCTAAATTAGATCCAAGAGCCTACACCAATCATCTTCCCTTCTAATAGGTTTTCATTCTAAGAGCCTTGCACTGAGACTATGCAGACTTGGGAAGTATGAAGCAGACCCTGTGCCATACCCCACAGAGGCCTCATCCGAGAGCCTGGGATTCCATTTTGCCCGGGATCCCCCAGTAAGAGGAAGAGGGAGCTGCTGCTATTCCTCAGCATGCTATATCTACCTCAACACCTGTCATCCATTCTGTGGAGGGTGGGGCCATGTGATCATGGTAGTAGAATGTCCAGTCCATGGGCTAGATTTTACAAGGGAGAATGAAAGAGCAGGACCCTGCTCCTAGAAGTATTTGAGTCCATTCCTCCTTGGGGAATTGTGCTAGTCTGCAATGTGTGTCCATGACCAAAAAGCCAACTGAATTCAAACCTGTTTATGACAAAATCATACATGAAAGGGCACTGAAGAAGTCAGGAGCTCTAACTGGCAAGCAGATCCTTCCTGACTTCCAAACTAGGCACTCCATGTCCTCCCAGTTGGAAAGTGTGGCTAGAGTTGGCCCCTCCCCTCTCAATGGACTCATGACCCCTCACTTGGCCAACAACGTATATTAGGATGACAATGGCAAGACACAAAATCTTATTTTACCCATTAGACAGATGACAAAATTGAGATGCCGCCAAACTGACTTTCTCAGGGCCACATAGTCAGTGCCAGACCCTTCGCTGGCATTTTCCCACTATGTACACACTGGGCATAGAGGTAGCTAACCCAGAACAGGGAAGGGCAGCTGCATGTAACAGCACACGGAAAGGATGGCCATGGCTCAGTCAGCAGCTGTGGTCTACTTGGTTCTTGGGCAGAAAGTCACTTTCAGAGCATGGTGATTCAGGGAGATGGGAATGATTTTCTTCAGAGAGAGGCGAGGGGGGCGGGGAGCCAGAGAGGAAAATACTTCCCATTATGTTACCAGCAGCCCCGGAAAAACAGAGGTCTGGGCTGAGTTGTGTGGCATGAAACATCTGACTTCAGTGGCTATTTTAAAGTCAAACTCAGTGTATGGGAAGTAGACAAGACACAAAAGACGAAGAATAAAGTGAGCCAAACGTGACTCCTTTTATGGTCTGGGGACTAAGCAGTTTAGCACTTGATTAGGATAATAGCCCTTGAGATATGCAAGGCCAAGCAGTATCTCTAAAAGAATGGGAGACCATGGTGCTGTCAGGAGAAGGACCATACAGCTAGGGAAACAGTATAGGGTCTTCCAAGGGGACATGAAGGATTAGAGGTGAGATTCCATGGCCTGATGTAGTAGTAGACAGTGAGCTGTTGTCATTAGAAGGTGTAGGCAAGGATATGGGGTGAGTACTCCCTGAAAGCACAATGCCCAGAGACAGCCTCTGAGGAACCAAGAACTGAGAATGGGGTCACCTGAGGATCAAGAAGGCTCCAGTGGGGCAGGGATACACGGGGGTCAATAGTCCATGGGACAAAGGCCCCGAGCGGTGGTGAGTCAGGTATACATGCAATGTTTTCCAAGCCTTCTAAGGAATGTCTCAGGTCTTCAAGATCTTGTCAGCTGTTTTCATAAATAAGAAACAAACTGTGTCCCGCGCTACGGTCTCGCCAGCAAGAACGACGCGGCACACATAGGATCCTTCTGCAGGAACAGCTTTAATGCATCTTGAGAGGGAGAGCATAAGCTGGCCACGAGTGGAGACCCAGAACAATAGAATACTCGCCCTTTATATGGGTCACAGCGCTTGCCTGGGACATGGAGCTTCCCCATTGGCTCCCGCACACCAGGCCAGATGCCGCCACGAGAGAGGCTGAGACTCTGAGGTGGAAAATTACCAGGTGCATGCGCACTAGCCTGTTTACAACTTGTCCTCGGCCAGATGTAGGCGCTATCTTGTAATGGCGGATGTGGGCGCTCAGACGGCTCCCAACAAAACTGTACAGTGCTGAGACTGTCAGTCCAGGGACTGGAGAGTCAGATGGGAGATCTGAAAGCCTGAGTACAATGAGTCTGTCTTATAATGGAGGGAAGCATGCTTTTATTTCCTTCTCAGGAAAATACAGGTAAGAAGAGCAGCAGCCCCTGGCAGGACCTGAAGCAGTAGGCAGATGTTAATTTAATGAGCTTAAAGGCAAGAGGTTGAAGGTGACAGAGGGGAGTGACTGCTCCCTCTCATTATGATCAGGGATTTCTCAAAAGAAAATGTAGAGAGACTAAATAACCTGTTAGGAAGGGAATTTCCAGTTCCTGAGTTCTCTATCGTGGATCATGCCTATTCTCAGCCTTTTACTGCAGGAAGAGACATTGGGGCCTTTACATTAATGAAAAGCCACAGGGAGGCAAGTGTCTTGTGTCAAGTACCCCTGCCCCTGACTCCTCCTTGTGATGCCGTGTAACCACGCCTTCCATTGGGGATGTGTTCCAGCGATTCCCTTCTCATCGCTGCCAAAGCCAGGCTTTGACATCTAATATGATGTACTTGAGAACAAGAACATGAGACTCATTCTGTGTTCCTCATCCCCACGCATATTTCCCAACACTGAAATATATCCTCAAGAATGATCCTTGAAGGGTTTAAAATGTGGAGTTTATGGTGTGTCCCATGTCTTTACAAATAAGGCAGCTCTCTCAGGATCTGCACAGGGGCCTGTAAGGCATTCAGTGAGTACAAACTATTAGTAGGTACCACTGCCAACAGGATGTGAGGCTGCTCTGGGTTCCACAACAAGAATGGTAACTGAGGAGGAATTATGTGAAAGCAGCACAGGCCTGACCTGGATTGAGAGAACTGTTTCTGGGCTTTGTTAGCAGTGGGCATGTTAAAGGGGAGCCAAGGGGAGTTCCCACCAGGGGCCAAGGTGTGTTGCAACGAACTCAGGCCTCCAGTGTTAAGTGCCATTCAATGAGACCTAGTAAAGGGGTGTCTATAGCAGAAGCTGGAGAGAGAATATTCCCTTTATCTCCATCCTGGCCTGGGAGGCAGACCTCTGCTCCATCTAATGCCACCTGTGAATAGAAGGCATCTCAAGCTCTTTGTCACTTGCCTGAGAGCTGGGAACTGGCTTTATCTCCTTTGTCACTGTTGCCATCTCCCTCACAGGCACTGTTTGCAAAGCATGGGGAGGCTGTGAAGTAGGTTAGTGGCTATGAAATGAAAGGCAGGAACACATGGTAATACATTATGTGTCATAAATGCTATTGCTTTGTAACACTGCATTAGAGGGGTGGATGTGAGAACACATTGAGTTATCATCTGTAGAAGCATACTTCGTATTTCTCACTCGGCGACAGGCACATAGTCTGTGAAAGAGTGCAAGCTTATAAGATCAAGAAGTAAAATATTTTAGGGTATTTTTAATATATTTTTGTACATCTTCATAAACAAATCTCCTTATTCAGAATAAGTGTGTGAGCAAGGTCTGTGTGGAAAATGAGTGAATAAGTACATGGATGACTGAATGAATGACAATGGATGAGTGAGTGAATGAGTGAATGGATAAGTGGATGAATGAATGAGCGAATGAATGGATGAGTAAATGAATGAGTGCATGGATGACTGAATGAATGACAATGGATGAGTGAATGGATGAATGAGTAAATAAATGAATGAATGAATAAATGAATGAGTGAATGAATGAATGGATGAGTAAATGAATGAGTGAATGAATGGATCAGTAAATGAATGAGTGCATGGATGACTGAATGAATGACAATGGATGAGTGAATGGATGAATGAGTAAATAAATGGATGAATGAGTAAATAAATGAATGAATGAATAACTGAATGAGTGAATGAATGAGTGGATGAATAAATGAATGAGTGAATGAATGAGTGAGTGGATGAGTGAGTGAATGAATGGACAGGTCCTGTCCCCCACATGCCGTCTACAGTGCACATTCACCATCGCAGGCACAGCTCACTTTGTTTGGCTCACACATAGTTGCTTTTACCTCTTCTATTCTAAAATGCTCCTTAAAGGACAGCATATAAATTGTCCTGCTCTCAACCAAGTACTCCCTAAATGTTCATTAACTATAAAGGATGGCAGTCACTTTAAAAGCAGGCTTTATGCAGGAGGCAGTGTTTTGAAAAATCCAGGGTACTGCTGGCTAAGCATAGCAGCTTTCTGCAATTGGACCCTTCAAAGGGGGTAAATAAACTCTGCTATTTAAAAAAAAAATTAGAGTCGGAGTGGAAACACACTTCCCGGTGGATTTTCAGGCGGCGCGATCCAGCTCCCATCTCCAAGCTCAGCAAGAGAAGAGCACCGTCATTTGGGAAGATGGAAGATGCAGCCCACTGCAGAAAGAGACATGCTGAGTGCCAGGAAGGAAGCCAGGGAAAGTAGGTCATGGGGGAACGAGAGATGGATAAGGTAGAAGGCCAGTGGGAGAGCCCAGGCACACTCATCCTTCTTAGTCTCCCAAACTGCTGTCTCATGCCTACAATTAACTTGCTCGGAGTCCTTCCAAAAGAAAACCTGGGTTCTGGGCACAGAACACTGTGCTCCCAAAACCGTAGAAGACGGACACCTGTCAGTTCTTGCACCCGGAGCAATTCCCCAGAACCATGACTGACAACAGTACAAGTCCACCGAGCAGCCTTCAAGCCAGGGATGCACCCCCAGAATTAGAGCTAAGGGCACAAGTTCACACAGCATCTTCCCATAGCATGGGTGTTCTTCAGAGCCAGCCATTGCCTGGCTTCCCCACAAGGCTCCAACAGGTTACTTGTTGCCTTGAGAAGTAGATGCACTTCATAGCTGTCATTTACAGGAGAGGGGAAGGTAGCAAATGATAAAAGTTTCTTCCTTCAGAGAGCATTCACTCTCTGAGCAGTTGTCTGCATCTTATCACATATTTACAGGAGAAAGGGTCTTTGAGTGGGAGAATGAAGGGAAGGCCCTTCAGTATTATTCTCTGTGTGTAAAATCTTAGCATTTTACAGTTGCAAAATCTCTCACCAAACAAGCTTTCTGTTAAAATTCAACGTGGAACTTAGTTTTAGGGACAAGTAAGTATTCACTAATAATACAGAACAAGACTTTGGGGTATTTTTAAGATCTGGACAAAGACTTCTTTCTTGGTAGAGATCACATCATTGGTCTTTGTCACCAAAGACAAGAATAGGGACCTTTCCAAAAAGCAGAGCATCTGGGACAGGTGGTGAGGACCTGCTGTTGGCAAAGAGCTAAGGTGAGGGGCCCAAGACCCCATAACAAGGTAATAGGTGATGTCACCACTCAGCAGCACCAGGCTCTGTTCTGTTGATTCATTGGTCTCATGTGTTGTTTATTATGATGGTGAGCCCTTAGCTAACTATGCTAAAGAAGAGGAAGGAGTCCTTGTAGTGCTGACCACAGAGGGACCCAGTGACATATGCAAATGATTAGATCAACTTGCCACTCTTCTGCAGTGAGCAGAAGCTCTTGGCACAAGGAATAAGAGACTGTGTCTTAGGCAACTACTTCAGCTTGTCATGGGAGGCCACTGCCCCTGTGACTGGAATGCCTTCCACACACTGATCCTGAGTGAAGAAGAACAAAGCTTAGGTCTTGAACCAAGTCCTGGTCAGCCTTTTCTTTTCTTCTTTTTCTTTCTTTCTTTTTTTTTCTGCCTATGATATTTAGTGATTCTTCCTATAGAAGCATCCCTCTGGCAGTAGACCCAAGGGGCCTTTGGCAGCCTGTGGATGCATATTTTTGGATGTCACAGCTAGAAGACAAAACTGCTATTCACAGCTAGGGATTAGAGGCCAGGAATCTGAACAATAGCCCCACAATACACAGAAGCACGATACAGTAGAATTGCCCATGCCAAGGACTTAGTAGCCCTGAGGCTGAGAAACCTGTGCTTCTGTCCAGTGTGGAGGATTTGACTTCTGCCCCCCACACCCCAGCAGCTGGCTCTCCTGACCTTCATGCTTGCCATTAGGCTGTAGCTGATCTCCTACCTACTGAAGGTGGCCCCAGGAGTCCAGGCAGACACTGAAGTCTCACCTTTACAGCTCACCCTTGCCTTGTGGACCAGCCCTCATCACACAGCAGCATCTTGATGAGCCTTGAAAATAAATGTCCAGTGCTTGGACCCTGTCCAGTTCCATTCATTTGTAATCTCTATGGCCTGAGTCCATATTTAAGTCATGCTGAAAGCTCTGCAGGAGAGGGTGATGTGTGGCCAAGCTGAGAACCAGGACTTCAGGCTCCCTGCTGTCTGCTGTCAGAAGCACAAATCCATCTCAGGAGACCACACCACTTTGCTTTTTTCCCATTTTCCCTCTGCTCCTCAGGCTCCTCACTGCTGCTCACACTCGTCCTGTTTCTGGGTTGGCTCCTGGGAATCTACACATCTGTCAGGAATTTTAATCCCAGGAAATACTGTGTATATTGAAGGAGCTTCTCCCCCACCCCTAATCTTTCCCTGAACTCCCCTGAGCTGCAATCTTTCCACCCAAAAGCCTTTGCATCTCTCCTGTGGAGGGCCACACATGTGACTGTGTATATTACAGTGATGGGCAAGCTGTGCCTTCAGAACATTCTCCTTTCTCCTCCCTGTGAATTGAGCTCCACAATTGTTCGGTCCTGTTTAGGGAGGTACATCCATCACAAAGTCCTCATACATAGTCATGGTAGATATTCTCAGCCAAAAGAGCAGCCTGGGAAGGATTCAGACCCATAAAAGTCCTGGACTCTTGCAGAGCCTTTTCAACCTCCTTCAGAGCTGCTAACACTTGCCCCAGTTTCTCATCAAAGAGTCTTGACCAGTGGCCTTTCATGGCTTTCATCAACTCCCTGTAGATATCCAACATATGTTTCATGATTTCTATCCATCTAGGAAAAGACACTCATATTAACTTTGCAAACTGATCAGATCAGGCCTTCTCTGCCTGAGCTCTCTGGGAACATGGAGCTTCCAGTGAACCAATAGCCGCCACGCTGAACAAAGTCTGGTCTGATCACACTTGCACTGAAATCCTCCCACACTGGGATGTCTCTACAAGGCACCTACTTGCTGCCTAAGGAAATTTCCTAAAACTTACATCCTTCCTTCCACATTAGAAGGATAATCATGAATTAATTCTGCTGAGCCAGACCTGTAGTGCCAGGGCAAGTAAAAAAGTTACTGAGCCCACACCAAGTGTGCCCTAAGAGCTGAACTTTCTGAGTTCCCATGGACTAAGTGTGGCCACAAGAACCCAGGTGTGTCTTCTGGTGCTGGTCCTTACTATTCTGCGCTCTAAGAGTAGTCACCTCAACTCTTGGTGTCCATTTCTACCCTTGTAGGAGCAGAGTTCACTGATTTCTGGAGACATAGAGGGAATATGTGCTCTCTGGGCTCTAGGAAGGTAGAGAGCTGGTATAAGGACCTAAGTTCCTTGGCTCTCTTCAGATAGATCTTCCCCTTTTCATGGCAAGCACAGGCAGGTGCTCACTACTAAGTCGAACCAGGAGATAAAAAGGGAAAACAAGCAAGTTCACCTAAGATCTTAACCCCAAGAATGCATTACTCCAGGCCCAGCTTAAGTCTAGCCCATGCACAGTCCTGCTATATCTGTAAAAGCACTCAGAATCATCACCATCCACTTATCCAGGGTCCAGGGTCAACACCATCCACTTATCCAGAACCTACACTTAATGGCTTTCTGCACTGTAAGTCAGGTCACCAAGCTGTCTTACAAGGAGGGGTGTGTGTGTGTGTGTGTGTATGTGTGTGTGTGTGTAAGAAAAAGATGAGCTATCAGGAAAGATGGAAAAGTTAAGTTGAAGAAAATGACTTCCAAAACTCAGAGCTTGGGACTGGGCAACCTGAGTTTCAAATTCTCCACTGTTTACTGGTCAAGTAGGACTATTAAATTGTTAAGCCTCTCTGAGCTTCAGTTTTATCATCATCTATGTGGGAATCTAGTTCAGCACAGACATATGGAGTATGCATGGTTGTCAGGAACCAGGTGAGGTGCACCAGTGATGCATAAAGGAGGAATTTGCTATTTAGAAGTACCTGCAAGTAAGGTGTTCCTATTATCTTGATGGCCCCTTGATCACTATTTTCCAAGGCTACCATCTCCACATGATCAGGAGGACCAGATACCAGAGACTCTCCCAGTGCCAGAGCCCCATACAGATATAGGTCATCACTGTCCCTTTATCAACCTACCCTGTGTCTGCCAGCTGTGTGGCAAAAGGGAAAAACACATTGTGCACAGGACATGTCTAATGAGCTAAAAATATGATAATGTGATTTGATAGTTACTATTTAAACTCCAAGTGTTTGGGGCTTGAGGTGTATTTTTATTCACAAGTTGAGTTACTTCAAAGTTATTTCAGGTGCACGCTTTAAATTCATCTTTTTGTCCTGTGTTGTAGGTGGCTGAGTTTGTACAGTCTCTTCTGGGCTGTGAAGAACATGCCAAGTGCTTCAAGAAGGAGGTAATAAATGGGAAAATTAGATATGTCCTCTCTTCTAGGCCCAGAAGTACTTTGTTTCTATCTATTTAAGTGTAAATAAAGAGCAGTTGGATGCAGAAGGCAAAAGAAAGGGACCAGAGAAGAGCCGAGCAGTGCAGCCTGTGCTCGGCCATCCTTACCCTTAGTCCCCCTGTCAAAGATGCCCGGTGCACCTCTCAGACTACCATGTGGGAGATATTGCATGGGTTAGATACTTAGTACCTATGGGAGCCATGAAAGCTTCCCATTGGTGGCTCTGTCAACCTTGGAGAAAGGGATGAATGTTCAACTCTAAAGCAAGAGTAAGTCTAGCCTGTCACCCTGCTTGCACCTGCTTCAGCATGGAAATGAGAAGTCAGAGCATCCTCCTTGGTATCGCTGCCTCCCGCCTTCTCGTGGTTGGGAATGTCCTCAGTTGCTTAGCATGTCTCCTAATCTAGCACCCATAGTCCCGGGGGCTACAGAGAAGGCTGTGTCTGCTGCAGATGATAAAGGAGGTAATAATGTTGATGGTTGTTCATCACATGACTGCTACAAATCTGCACAGCACCGAGCTGCTTCCAGTTGTCCTCAGAACACTCTCTGTAAAGGCAGCTTGCCTGCCTTAGGGGCCATCCTCAGGAAGGCCAGGCACAGTGCGTGATGAGCAGTGTCACAGACTGCCCTCGCAGATGATTCTAGAATTTTCATTGTTGTCATTCAGGGCTCCATTGCTTACATCCTAGGGAACCTAAAGCATAAAACACCTGTCTGCTCTTTGAGTTCAGAGCATGCATGATTCAAGGGGAGTCTTCTTGAAGTCCTGGGTCCTGGAACCCTCAGAGCCCTTCCCGAAGCTTTTAATAGCATCCAACAAACCTCAGGGCCTTGTGATTTGATAGTTACTATTTAAATTCAGGGCTCTGTGGTTCCACCGGAGCGCAGCACAGCTTAGGCACACCCCACCCAGGCTTGCACGTAGCCCACTCTCTTCAGTTTGTCTGAAAGTCTGTTGTCATGATAAGCACACAACCCCACGGGGGAATTTTCAAGTGTGATACTTTCTGCGCACGGCAGGCAAATCACCAAAACCCTCTTGTCCCTCCCCATCTCACACTCAGACTTATGGGATCTTTAAAGTACAGCAGCCAGTGTGCTCTTCATAAGGAAAGCAATACAAAGCAGAGCATCTGCTCTGGGGTCCACTAGGCACTGCCTCTGAGAAGCTGTGTGACACTGGGCACATCCTGAAGTCTGACATTCCAGGCTTCCTCATCTACCTTGCAGGGTCATCAGGACGATCAAACACATATCTGAGACTATGGCAGATTCCTGCCTATCCATAAATGGTAGTGGTCATCTTCACCGTCACTGTCTTATTCTGAGGGCAACTGCTTGGCCAGGGATTTATGCTTGAAAATGCTGGTGCTAAACCCAGATCAGGACAGAAAAGGGTACAGTCTTTCTCTTCCCTGCCTAGAAGAACAGGAGGTATTTTTGGTTTTGTTTGTTTTGTTTTGATTGTGGGCTATTTGCATACTTAATTTTTTTACTTAATATATACTTTCCTACTTATTCATTTTACATCAACACTGCCCCCTCCCAGTCACCCCCTCCTTCAATCCTTCCCCCATCCTCCCTCCTCTTCTCCTCTGAGCGGGTCCCCCCTCCCCATCACCTTCATCCTGGTGCATCAACTCTCTGTGAAGCTAGGCACATCTTCTCTCATTGAGGCCAGACAAGGCAGCCCAGCTAGAAGAATATATCCCATATACACGCAACAGCTTCTGGGATAGCCCTTGCTCCAGTTGTTCAGGACCCACATGAAGACCAAGCTGCACATCTGCTCCATATGTGCGGGGAGGCCTAGGTCCAGCTCGTGTATAGAGAATAGAAACTTTATCGCCAGGAAAAGCATTTTAGTCTCTAAGTAGATGTGTCTTCATCAGACAATATATCCTAAAGGTATCCAAAGGTTTTTGAGCTTTTATAAGAGTCCCAGGTAGTTAACTCTCCCATCAAAGGGATCAGCACCATCAAGGGGACATTAACTGGAAGAGGGTTGTGCTATCAGATCTGAGCAGCTTTACATGCATGGTACTGGCTCCCAGAAAGGATTGCCATAGAAACCCTTCCATCCTGGTCTCTGGTCAGTGCACAGATTCAAGCTGTGGGTCAACAGTCTGTAAGGTGACTGATCGGCATCATGTGACTCAGGAAAACCACTACAGTTCATATGCCCACATGCATTCCTGACTTAAAAACATTTAGCTGCAAAGGGGAGACCTGGAAAGGGGAAAACAAGAAATGAAGTATCAAAAAAATTTAAAAAAAAACATTTAGCTGTCTAATGAGGACTGAACGCAATCAATGTATCCAACATGATGGTTTGATACGCATGCGTTCAAGTGCCATGTGCACAGAATTACCATGGTGAAGGCCCTTAATACATCATCACTCCACAGCCAGGCTGGAGTGAGGAATCGTTCTGGTGTCATTTATAGATGTGCTTAAACCTTAACAAATGAAATAGTTATTATATGTTTTCTATTTATGGTATTTTTTATTATAGAACGAAAACTTGAAAGTATTGAAAATTTAACAGGATAAAATGAAGACAACTCACGATTCTGATAGTCAAAAACAACTTCTATTGCTACTGAGGATGAAATTTTCTAATATTTTAGTGTTGCTTTGTATTATGGTGTATGTGTGTGTGTGTGTGTGTGTGTGTGTGTGTGTGTGTGTGTCAGTGTGGACGCATGCTGTGGCATGCATTCAGAGATCAGAGGACAATATCAGGAGTCAGTTCTGACCTTCCATTATGAGTTCCAGGGATTGAACTCAGGTCATCAGGTTTAGCAGCAACTACCTTTACTCACTGAGCCATAGAGTCGGCCCAAGGTTTTCAAAATGTGTGTCTATACAGATTTATTTTTAAAAATTAGAAAATCTCTATTTCCATATTGCATATTTGGGCTTAACAGTTTGTGAGATTTCACAGATCACAGACTGTTACACTGAAACATGTTTTGTAGGGATTGGGTTGTATACCATCCCAGCCAACAGCTAAACTATCTTATGTTGCTACAACAGTCGGTTGTCTCCTGTGTTCCGTGACCAGAGTAACACTAGATAAAGCGTGTATGTGGTGTCTTACTCGCTGGAGACTTATTTGGTGGTACATTTCATGCTCTTGGTACATTCAGTCCAAAAAATTTGAAACATAACAATGGATTTTTTGTGCTCAGGCAAATTAATATATTGAGTTTACATCTGACAAACTGAGAGCCCTCGGGTTTAATTTGACTTCTCTTTTCTGTCAGAACAATGGAGTTTATCCAACTTGAGTCAAATGGGGGGACCTCCCTCTAGCAAGGACATCTAGATTCACTGTTACCCTCAGTACCCCAGAACTGCTACTGCTGGATAAACAGATTCCAGTGTGGAATAATTATGTTTGTAATTGTTTATTTATTTACAGCAGATAGATGGCAAAGCCTTCCTGCTTCTGACCCAGGCAGATATTGTCAAAGTGATGAGAATCAAGCTAGGCCCAGCACTGAAGATTTACAATTCTATCCTGATGTTCAGGAACTCCCAGGATGTCACTGAAGATGATGTTGCCTCTGGCCAAGAAGCCAGGAGATAAATGTATACCTGAACATCCACTGACACCAGGACTTGCGCTTTTGGGGACATTGTTGGCAGTCATCCATTTGAATTTAATGTCCCCATGGTCATACCTATATTTAATCTGGACCCTTTGAAGTGTCTAGTTTAGGCACATGGCAGACTTTGATAAATAACCAAGTGCCAATCAATGACTTGGATGCTTAGCAGGTCCAAGGGTGGGTTTAGGTGGCATTCTTACTGCTTGGTGTGCTGCAGCAAACAGGCTGAAGAAGCCATTGTGTGCAAAAAGAAAACCCTTTCCATTCTGCAAGTCTCAAGTGGTAAAATGCCAGAAAAATCAGTTTATTAATGCATCGTTAATGCATTCATCAGAACTACATCTGAGCACAGCTTGCATCTGTTATCTGGGTGCCTTGAGTCTAAAAGATGGGATCCTAGTGCTTTCAAGAAGACTCATGAAGTTTCTGGGCCCTTAACTCAGGAAAGTATGAATCTTTTTTAAAGTGTTAATATGCACATTGTTTTCATGATCCACATACCCTCATTTTTAATTCCTTACCATTCCTTGGTTATGGTTCCAAGGTGCCCTGGAGCCTACTGCAAGGAGTGTGCCTAGAAGCAATAAAGGAGTGGTTGGAGGTCATTCCAGGAACCTGATAAGACACCCCTGGGAACCTGCAGTCAAGGCTTCCTTGGACACTTGTTCTAACAATGATATTGGTCAAAGACCCACCTGTGAGAAATTCCTCCAGCTCCCACCCTGATGAAACTTGAGATGGACGCTCCCCTCATCTGTTGATGATTTAAAAAAAAAAAAAATTCTCTACAGAGGCATGGCAGCAGGACAGAAGACCTCCAGAGAGGAGCTCAAGATCTGTTGACTGGGTCTGACATTCAAGTTGTAGGAAGACCATTTCATAGTTGCAAATAATTAGAACGCCAAGTCTACAACTCTTTGTCCTTTTTCACATATCCTCCTGGAAACATAGGTTCATCCTGCTCATCCATCAGGTGTGGGAACCAAAATGGAAGCCACAAGAGAGAAGCAGACCTGATAATATCTTCCTGCTACATTAAGAATGTTCTCAACTTAACAAAGTTGAGTCTGCTTAGAGAGTTTCTCTAACTCTAGGTCACTGAGAAAGAAAAAACTTTGAAGAAAAAAATTTAAATGCTTAAAGGTAAGTTTGATATGGAATAAAGAATCACAGCTTCTACTCTCTGTGGTGTTTTGTTTATTGTTTGTTTTTTTTTTTGTTGTTTTCTTGTAGATTTCTATATGGAATAAAGAATCACTGCTTCTACTGTTAAAGTTGTAGCATGAGATGTGTGGTCATAGCCTGTGCCTGCCTGCAGTCGAGGGTCAGCTATGGGAGAACAGAGGCAATTGCGTGCATTTTCCGGCAGAGAAGTTTGCCGGTTCTGACTGCTGTGTTCCTTGGGGAATGTTCCTTAGGGAAACAGTTAAGATGCTAAAAGTGTGAGAGATTACGTTGTGAAGAGTTTAACTGATACAAGCTTTAGAATTGCCCATTTTATATATTAAAAAAAAAAAAAAAAAAAAAACCTTACAGAAGACCTAATATTTGTGCCTCATATTCTTACCACAAGATATTTTATCAGTAGTGCCCAGCACAGAATAAATGACACTGAGGAGAATTGGAGTCGAACTATCTTTCCTAGAAGACATCAATCAATCAGGCATAGATAGATGTATATCTATCTATATTCCCAACATTAGCATTTCCCAAAAGGAAACTCAGATCTCTTCATCCAAAAAATTAATACCACCATTAAAGATGTCAACCAAGCCATGAAATGAAAGTCACCCAAGCTGGTCAATTTCTGTAGTGTAAATTCCCCTACTACCACAACATCAGTGGACTAGAAAGAGGTGAACACAGCCAGTTCTCACACCTTGCTCTCTGCAGGCCAAGCATCCTACAGATGCTCTACAATCTAGCCCTATTTACCCCTTCTATCCTTGCTCTTTGATGTCTCGTGCCAGATTTAAACTGGACTTCTTTCTTCCAAGTTCACCGTGCCCTTACTGTTGGGTACCCTCCACCACTGTATATCCTACTCCAAAACTGAGTTCAGCATCTCAGTGGTTTCCCCTGGCACCTTCATTGTAGGTGACCCCACAGAAACTAGTACTTCCTTTTCTATTACACTTCGTTCTTCAGTGGTATTTCTACATCCTTAACTCTTCCCATCACTCCAGAAGATGTGTTGCCTGTCCATGACAGCCATGTGAATTACTGACTCCCTGTACTGGATGTCGTCTCTGCCTCTTATTGGGCACACAGCTGTACACTGTGTGATGAATGAGGCAAGACAATCAAACTCAAATCCCAGCTTTCAAACCACCTGGATAGTGGAAACTAGAACCCACGCTGGGAATTTGGTTTTAGCTTTGATCTGGAGAATATGTGTGTTATAAATGTAAGCAGCATGGCGCACATGATACGTTGGCATTTAAACGCAGAATAGCTGTCTGCAGAATAACAACCATTTCTTTATGGTAGCAGTGGAGTAAACTACAGAAGAGAGTAAATTCCTTCTATTCAAGGCAGGCATTTTTCCCTCCATTCCCACTTGCCTGACAGTGCTCTCAAGAATGGTCTGAAATATTAAGAGTGAAATATTTCACCCTACCAAGAGGATTCCCTACATAGTGTCAGGCGTCATACAGTATCTGCAAACCCAAGGTGTGGGGCCTACTGTCTACAGTCACTCCTCTGAAATCTCACCTAGAACATGCCTTTGAGTTGGCAAGAAAGCAGCATAATTGTCATCAGGACTCTAAGAAATACAAACATCTATATTATTAGAAAGAGTTCCCCCACAGGAATCACCATTTGCACAGCACAGAACAAGTCCACATCATGATGCTGGAAATTTAGATCATTAGCAAGAATCCTAAGGGAGCTCAGGACTTCTCAGACTTTAAGAATGACTATAATTTCAGATCAGTTTTGCAAATTTTAATTATATCACTTGCAACACCAGTAGAACATTTAAAAATGAACCTGTCCTTAACAATTCTACACACTGCTCTTCTTGGATTAGACACATGGCCTTATATAACTCTCACACTAAAAGAATCTTCCAGAATGGCAGCACCTGAGATGGACTCTATGATGGCATGCTATAGCTCCCTGGTCAAATGACAGCTTTCAAATTTTCTGGAATTTCTGAGACAATTTAGTTCTGTTTAGAGTTACCCCCAACCTTCTGAGTCAGAATTAGGGTTCACTGAGGTACAGTAAGGGAACTTGGACCTTGGGGCGAGGCCTGGGTTTGAATGGGATTCTGCTCCTTGCAACATTTGATTGATCTAAACTGATTCTCAACCTTCTACCCAATGACCATTTTTCCCGTTAATTCAGTTGATTTTTTGTTTCATATCATCATAAGAAATTCTTCTTTTGCTACTGCAACTCCTAGAGGAAACTGACAAATATTACTATTACTTTGCATGTGAAATATTCCTGTGAATATATTTTTATTATTTGAGAATGTGTTCTCCACAAATATATACTTATAAATCTATTCCCTCTTAAAACCACCTTTCTTATAAATATATGCATGAAGAACCTGTTTGCTAATAGATCCTTGGATATTCAGAGTCCTCATAAATGTAGTCTTCCTATGAATACATTTATTAATGAATAATATATTGAGAAGGATTTTTTCAAAATATATTCTTGTTATGCTCCCTCAGATTTCAACTCTCTTCTTCCTTCAGTTTCCAGCTGTAGAAGAAAATTGGGTCTGCTTAGCCCCTTAAAATGTTGAGGTGAAAACCAAGTAAGCATTGGTCAATTCAAACTTAAGACTTAAACAAACAAATTTGGTGACTGAATCATCTGGTTAGTTGATGATCAGGAATTACATCTCTCAGTAAAGTCATCTGTCCCCAAAAGTCTTCTTCTAAGTATTCTTTTCAGGAGTCTGAGGGAGGTTGAATCCAGTGAGCAGTCAGATAGAATCCTGGTTGCTGTCAGAGCTGCTCGCCTTAGCAAGGATGCACAGGCACCCCACAGACATCTGAACAGCTATGAAGACTTGACTTATGTAGGATAAGAGTAGGGGAGTGTGCATATGGGCATAGATGCACTGCGGGGCAGAAATACTGCATCTCTGCCATAAAGGAAAGGGCAGGGGACTGGGTGTGGGTAAACTATGGGGTAGAACAGCCATTGAAATAGAAATAGAAAGCAGTATGTGTGAGGAAAGATGGCTTGAGACATTAAGTTGACTTCCTTTTCTCCAGACAGTTCCGTTGCACAAGCTCAGACTAGCTGTTTCGTGCTTTTCACTGTAAAGAAACCACCCATCACTTGCCCATTTTCTTCATCTTGAAATTAGACTGTTTCCTTTGATGTAGAAAGCTAGGCATCAAAGCAAATCAATTCACGAAGAACAGAAATCCCAGGTTAAACCGGGAAGTTTCAGGGTAGATTGAACTGAGTTCTCTGCGCTGTGGCCAAAAGCAAACATTCAGAACACACACAGAGCCTATCTGGAATATAGGAGCCTCTTTATATTGTGCAACTCTGGGGTCTGTGAGGTCTTTCCATTGAAAGAAATCATCAAGAGCTATCGGCTAACATTAACTCAGTGTCATATGTTTAAAGTGGGAAATAAAAGACATTTTTACCAGACCCTTATCTGTCTTAGCCAGAAGAACACAGACTGGATAATTCAGAAACCAGAGACATTTATTTCCCAGTTTCCAAGAGTGAGACATCTGACAGTATGCCCCTTAAAGGCACATGGCAAGGGCCATCCCATGGCTGAAGACAACTGGACAAAACGCAAAAGGGTATCAGGAGCCACGTTCAGTATTGCAGCAGATCTGCACCCAGGATGATGGCATTCGGTCATGAGTGGGGTGGTAGCTCCTCACTTTAAGTGACTAAACCACAGTAAAGCAGGTGTGACCTCCACACCTGCAGTGCTGTCCATGTGTGATTGACTTAATCACCTCTCCCTAGGCTCCACCTACAGTGCTGTCCAAGGGGATGGGGGAGCCAACACATGAACTTCAAGGTACATGTGTTGGTACATGTATCCCTTAGGGAATGTGACCAGGCAATGTCACTCACTGGAATCCCCAAAAGGTAGTATTTGAGCCACAAGACACCTGTCACTACACACATAGGTGTTGGTATGACCTCCTCTATATCTCTGTTCATTCTCTACCCTTGCCAACCATGGAGATGTTCTTTGCCCTAGAAAGACCCTCTGCATAGAAGTCCATAACACTAACTGCCTAGCTAAAAATATCAGATATTATTTTAAATACCATCTTGACTTCAGTCAATTAAGTAACCAACTAAGTTGAAATTCCTAGACTTTTATCCCCTCAGGTTAAAAGTGGCAATTAACAGGAAGTAATCAGACATATTCCAATGTGATTAACTGAGATTGTCACCAGGCAGGTGATTTTAAATACTTCCATTCCTTAAATACGGATTCAACAATTTCAGCTCATTGGTGTTCTAATATTTATTATGCATGTGGGACAATTTTACAGAGGAATATGTTTTCACATAGTTAGGCTTGGCAATCCTTGAAAGATTATCCAACAGACATTTGATCCTCAGAGCCCTGGGGAGGGTGGGTAAGAATAATCGCTGATGTGAAATTGCATAGAGTCCTGAACTAAAAGACAATGAACACCTTGGTGAGCTGTGTTTGTGGAAGGTGGGGGCCTTGGCCTGTTGAAAAGTGACAGTATATATCCTATCCAGCATGGGGCATACACTACTGCTGTTTAGAAAGTCACCCAGGACACAGTTCTCCAGGGAGTCATTTAGCTGGAGGATATGTGCACTTTTTACAAAAGCAATTTATTTATATTTAGTTAATTCCATCACTCTAGGCAAGTTCTCTTTAACTGGCCAATCTGTAAGCTTCAGCATTTTGTCCACATTAGAGCTGGTAAATATGTCCCTTCATCAGTTCCTGGGAGAAAGGTCTATTTTTTCATGTCTGGTTACTTGTCTGAAGCTTGAAAAGTCATCTGGAACTTGTGACCAATCTTAGCAGAGTCGGGATGACAGAAACCTATTCCACAGTTCAGCCTGGGTTATAAGCCAGAACAGCTAGACAATTGGAATGTCTGCCCTCAGAGGAAAGAAACAATACAAGAAACAAGGAACCCACGAATAGAAGAATTCTAGGCTCTAAAGTATTTATTTCAATTTTTACTAGTTTTAAGGTACAGAAAAATATTGTTTCACAAATCCATTTAATTCTCACTGTCCATTGTTCCAAACACAATAAATTGCTGTGTGCATCCCTGGGAGCAATTCTGAAGCTTTCTCAAACCTTCATGAGAATCCAGATATCAATTAATAGACAAATAGAGAAGACTTAGCTACTGGCATTATGAGATCACATTAATTTTTATGATATCATCTTCAACAAGTCCCTGGTAAACAATTACAAAATTTCCAACAGAGATGTGTGCACGGCAGGGCCTTGGGAGGAAAGGCTTGATCTCAATCTCATGCTACCACAATACGTACAGAGTTAAAAGAATTTTATGTTTTACAGTTGCATGTGTAGATGAGGCACTTGATATATAATTTTTGAAAATTAAAGGGGAGGTAAATTGTTTGCTGACCCAACCCAGTTCTTTCCACACTTGCTTGGTATGAAGCATATTGGCTCTTTCTGTTACCATAAAGTCATTTTACACACCGAGGGGGGACTTGAGATGTGTTCTCATTCTGTAGCCCATATGGCCTCAGATTCATAATTTTTATTCTCCAGCCTCCCTAGTGTTAGAGTTAAAGGCATACACTCATATGATGATGCTCCTATTTGTGTATATATTTTAAGACTCTGGTACCATTGTTTCAGTGGTTTTTACACTAAATTATCCTTTTTTATTTTTGTTGTGGTAGAGGTTTTGTTGGTTTGTTTAATTTTGGGGAGGGTTTTGGGGGTGATTGTTCGGTTGTTGCTGCTGCTGCTGCTGCTGCTGCTGCTGCTGTCGGGGGGGGGGGGGGGAAGATGCACGCCAGTGGTCAATGTTTGTTGCCTGCCATCCTTAATCTCTCTATACCTAACTTTTGAGACAGGCTCTCCCACTGAACCTGGAGTTCATTTATTCTGTAGATTGGCTGGCCAGCAAACCCCAGGGTAATCTACCTCCCCACCTATTGCCTCCCCATGCTGGGATACAGACACAAGGCATGACAAGTCAAGCTCCTTGTTTGGGGGTTAGAGATCTGATCAGTTCCTCATACTTCCATGGCAAGCACTTTACCCCTGAATCTCCATCTTTAAGATGCTCTCAGTGAGGTTTGTGATTTTTTTTTGTGTATGTTTTGCCTAGTGCTTTGCTCTTGTCTCCAGTCTCTGTCCCTATTTTCCTTCTCAACTACTTGTTCCGTTGATGAGCCCTCTCCTAGTCTTCAAATGGTTCTCTCTGGACTAGCTGCTGTCACTCTGACCTATGGCTTGCTTGTGTTAAAAATTTCACAATGCAGTAGATAATTACACTCTTCATACATGTCAACTCTCACAAGGTATGTCCCTGGGACACAAGGTGGAAACAGCCCAGAAAACCATTGAGTCATGCAAGGCCAACTTGCCAATGTGAACAGATCTATTCCTGAGATGCATGTTCTGCTGATGGTGTGTTAAATGCTAGCAGAACTAGACCCTTAAGGAAGAGGCCTTGAACAGATTAAACTCTAGTATCCCCACATGAGGATGATGGTGGAGCACATATTTGTAACGCATTTCCTGTGCCCAGTGTCCTGAGTGGCCAGCCAGCTGCTCTGCTGACTTCTCCATTTGACCCACTTCACTTTTATTTGCCCAGTCTGATTTCTCTGTTATAACTCCATATGCGCCTCTTACCCTGTCTTTACATCTGCTGCAGTGCCCTGTGCTATACTGAGAAAATAGTGTCCTGGCTGTTAATTGCTCAGTAACATAAGGTTGGCTATGTAGGGAACAATTTTTTCCTTTTCTTTTCTTAAAGTCTGATTTCCATTACAGGACCTTTCAATGAAACACCAATTTTGAAAACAAATACCTCATATCAACCATACTTTTTTGCTCCTTTCTTGAGTATCTTAAGTCATAGCAAGGCACCCAGTCTCCTGAAAAAAAATATCACTGTGACAAGAATCTGACTGAACTCTTAAGATACAGATTCAAGCTCAAGATCCATGGCCTCAGACCCAGAAAAATCGATTCTGAAGCCAAAGACTTGGAAATGAAAACTAGACTACATACTATGAAATCCGGTATGAAGGTCCCTCAGCAAACTTGACATAGATATACCGCATGATCTAGCTGTACTTCTCCTGGATATTTACCTAAAAGGACACCAAGCCAATATACCAGTGGGCTATTGCTGCACTGTCATCAACCTGGATGTCCAACAACAGGTGAGTTGGTAAAGAAAATGTGATCTATATGCACATGCAATGTTTTGGGGCCATAAAGAATGAGGTTATAGGATTGGTTAGGACATACATGCAAACATGGACCATCACGTTCAATGAATTAATCTACTCCCAGAAAGACAAATGCCTTGTCTTCTCCTTCTTATGGTTCCTAGATTTCCGATAAATACCCAAAAATCATGTGCATGTGTGCATGTGTGCATGCGTGTGTGTGTGTATAATGTGCATATATTTGTGTCATAAAAGTACAAGTGGAATTGTCTTGGAGGACTGAAAGGATTAATATAAAGGAGGGGAAGTTAGGCGGTAGAAAAGGGAGTCCATTCCATATATACATATATATGATTGTCATTATGCAACCATATAAAATTGATATATACAATGAATCTTCTATTTTTTAAAAAAACTAGTCCAAGTTTCCATTAGAAACAACATTTGCATTTCACACTGTTCCTATGATAATGATCCAGCTTAGCTAGTTACTAAAATCCCCACTGGGGCCAGTTAGGCTTGAAGAAACAACCTGATAAGGACATGTCACACAGTATGCCACCAAACCATCCAGCAAGGCTGCCCTGAGTCATGCATTTAAAATGACCCCAGGGAAGAAGGAGACAGTCCTAATGATGTGGTCCCAAACCTCAAGCTACTAAGGGAACAGAAGCTCAGAGCCAGTGAACAGCCCACACACATACATGTGAACATGCATATGCATGCACACACAGACACACATGCACTTACATATATACATGTATACATACATGCAAACATGCACAATACACACATACATACCAACAGACAAACAGGCAAATAGTGATGTTAATATCATGTCTAAAGTACTTTACAGAAGACCACCATTTTGGACACGATCCTACACTGTGCCCTCCAACAGACCAGGCAGAAAATCAAAATAGCCATGTCTATTAATGGTGAAATTAATGGTTGAGTGATGTAGTCCATGCCTATAATTCCAGTTCTCAGGAGGTAGAGAAAGGACACAAGTCTAGATTACATAGGGAGATGCTACTCAAAGCAAAAAGCTAACAAAAGAAAGTCCCAGTTACTCATCTGAAACCAAGCTGCATATCTGACCCAAGAAATCGAGATTGGAACCGGAGGAGCCAACTTTCACAAGCTGACCTGTTTCCAATGGTAGGTAATGATGTTCTTCTGACTCAGAAGCCACCCGAGGTGGCCTGCTGCTAAGTGAACAGTCACCATCCTGTTGTCCTGCCTACCTGGTCGTATCTTACAGGAAAAATAACTTTGGAGTGACCGATCCACTCTGTTAGTCTCTGCTTCCTTCAGCCCTTCTCTCTCTGTAAAACTAGCCTCCACAGCTCAGCTCATTATGGATAAAGAGTATTACTGCTTACTTCTAGAATTGAAAACAAACCCAATTAAGATCTTTAAACTAAAATGATGGTACCTCTGTCCTTCATCGACTGCAGAAGTATACTTGCCTCAAACATAACCATGAGGAGGTCACAGTATATAAATATATCTTCAAAATGAGTAAGACAATGACTAACACGGAATATTGGGAAAAGGACACAAATAATAGAAAGACATCTAACATAATTGTAAAAGAAAAGTCTCTATTGCTAGCCCTCAAATAAAGGATTGGAGTTTAAATGTAAGTGGGCTGCAGTGTGGCTGAAGACCAAACTCTTGGTGAATATGAGGCCCTCGGTGCACACGTGCACGTGCACACATAGCACACGCGCACGTTTAGATAATGAAACAACTTCCACCACCTCCTCTACTCAGTTTTAGGACAAAGTCATGCTATAAAACCCAGACTGAGTTTGGACCCCTGACGTAATCCAGACCACCCTGGAACCGTTAGTCTCGTCTCTGCCGTCCAGGCACTGAGAGTAGAGAAGCACGCATTATGCCAGGCAGAACGCTGTGTTTTGACTGTGAAGCATCTGTCCAGCGATGAAAAGGAAGACCGTGGAACCCATGGATAGAAAAAAGAAAATGATCACACAGTTCACCCCCGTGAGAGGCTAGGTCTCTCGAATGATTTGTCTAATGGCCTGCTTTCTTTTTCCTGATTCCAGGAGCAAAAACATGGTAGCCACAGCCCCATTCCACAGGATCACTTCACTCCACAGATCGATCACCCCCATTCGGCAGGATTCCACAGGCTCACCCCTATTCAAACAGGATTGTGCCATTCTAGAAGATCTCTTTGACCAAAATGGTTAGTGAGCTGCTTGCTAAGTCTCACGCCAACATCTGAATCATCATTTGACCTGATTTTCTAAGCATGCTGTGTGTGCATGGCCCTTTTACACTATTTTCCATGGGCTACATTAACACTTTTGTTCCATCACAGGCTTTGGCTGGCGTACATCCGTTGCCAGTCACACTTTGCCTGAAGAAGCCATGAGAGGGCCCTTTTGGAAAGGCTAGCCTAGGGAAGATCTCATCACAAAACAAACACAATAAACACAATTAAAAAGGTGCATGCCTTTAACCCCAGCCCACAGGAGGCAAGAGCAGGTGCATTTCTGTTCAAGACCAGATTGGTTTACATAGTGAATTCCAGACCAGCCAGGGCTACACAGTGAGATATTATCTAATTAAGAAGAGGAAGAGGAGGAAGAGGAGGAGGAGTAGGAGGAGGAGGGGAGGAGGAGGAGGAGGAGGAGGAGGAGGGGAGGAGGAGGAGGAGAAGGGGAGGAGGAGGAGGAGGAGGAGGAGGAGGAGGAGGAGAAGGAGGAGGAGGGGAGGAGGAGGAGGAGGAGAAGGAAATATATTTCTGGGTTGTTCCTTCTTCTGTCGCTATAACCAAATAACTAAGACAGATTAATATCGAAAGAATAGATGTTCATTATGGATTCAAGTTCTACATTTTGTGAAATACAAGATCCCACAGCTGCCTCTGTGGGGCCCTTTTGCTGCTTAAGCTCATGACAAAAGATGTAAAGAAAATAGATAAGGGCATCAAAGGAGCTGTGGCCTTGCCTACAACCTAAAAATAATAACACAAGGAGCAATTACTCCTTCCATGAAAATTAACCCAGACTTGCCAATACAGCATAAAGGGACAAGCCTTCTGAAAGGCTCCATGTCCCAACAATTCTATGATGCTAGCCAAATTCCAGCATATGCTTGGGCAGAGACAACAACATTCAGGCCCTGGTGATAGGCTCCTAGGCTCAGTACTGAGGAATTAAGCAGAAATAGGACCCAAGATTTTCTTCACAGATATTTTTAAAAGATGCCACACAGTCCTGGGCTGTATAAGCTAGTTAGCATGAGCCTGAGAGTCAGCAGCCAGCAGCATACCTCCATGGTTCCTGCTTCTGGTTCCTGTCTTACTTCCTGTTCTCACTTCCCTCAGTGATGCGCTCTGTGCCTTATATTTCCAGAGTATAGGCCAAATGAACCCTTCCCTAAATTACTTTTGGTTATAGTGTTTTATTACATCCACAGGAATGAATATAGAACATAACCTATACACATAACCTATACACACATGCATGTACATACGTAAAAAATAAAATCTGGGGTCTATATATGTGAGAGAAAACAGCTTGCGTTTGTCTAAGTCCGTGGTATTTTCTATGACATAGTTTCTCTTTCCACTCACTGCCCTGTAAATGTCCTAAATGTTTTACATTTGAATAAATTCCCATTTTGTATCTGTACCACATTATCTTTATCCATTCATCTGTTGATAGGCATCTAGGTTGGTTCTATGTCCTGGCCGCTGTGATTAATGCAGTAATAAACATAGGAGTGTAAGACCTTGTCATATAGGACCCCACTTTATAGCTTTTTGAGAACCGTCTTCACAGATTTCCATAGTACCTGTGTCGTTTTCCACCCCCCCAGTGATTTAAGTCACACAAACTCACCAGCACGTGTTTATTCTTTGCTTCCTTGATGTAAGTCATCCTGACTAGGTAAAAGTCTCCAAGCAACTTGGTAAAAACTTAATCTACACAGGAAATGATAAAAGAATTATAGTATGGGATGATAAAAGAATTATAGTATGGGATGATAAAAGAATTATAGTATGGGATGATAAAAGAATTATAGTATGGGATCATGGCTCGTTTCCATTTCTCCTTTGTATTTTATAAGTGCTTTCGGTTATTTTATAAATTAGAAATGTACACATGTATATGTTCTTGAGCATTCACAAATATGCACCTTTGGGCTTTATAGTAACCAGAGACCTGCAGCCAGGTGCAGTGACTACTGGATATGCTTCAGAGGTATGTGCCCACACATTAAAGTTCTGCCAAGCCTTCCTTCTGGCCTCCTCAGTTCCTACCATGAAGACTATCCCAATCCTCCTCTCTACATAAATACTTAAGTGCCTCTGCTTTTCATCACAGACTCTGTAGCCAGCCCGAACCAGTTGGTAAGTCAGTGTTCCCCAGGTTCTTAGATTGCTCCTCAGAGACATGTCTCCTCATCAGATCGTGCTATGTTTGGAGACAATTTGTCATCACAGGTTGGAAATTGCTGAAAGGTTGGCCAGGGCACATGAGGACCTTTATGATGTGAGAGGTATTTGGGGCATAGGGACACCCTTGTGAGTGGATTGATGCTGGTCCCTGGTGTGCCCTAGGCCACACAGGCATGAGCCCATCTGAGTGAATTATTATAAGGTGAAGCCACCCATGTTCCCAGTATCACATCTCTGTTTCTCCATCATGCTGCGACCTAGGTAGGGAGCCCTTACCAGGACAACACTGCTTATAGCCCTCAGCCCTCAGAATCGTGAACTAAGTAAATTCTGGGTATATCGTAGCCACCATAAATGAACTAAAACAGAGATAGACATCTTGATCAACAGATAGACAACCATGTGCCCTGATCCTAGGAAAAGCACTTAGCTATGCTCTGAGCTTGAGCAAGGCAGACTACTGACACTAAGCCATTCATTCTCAGTTATCCATGCCTATACCTTATCTGCAAGTAAGAAAACATTTCCTAGAGCAAGGGAAAGTTAAAGTTTGAACTAGACTGCTTGTGGGAGTCAGGAGTTAAAACTACTAAATAGATTGTAGTACTTTAGCATAGTCTATTCCCTGTGCTTTCTTTGGGAAATTATCAGTTTGGCTTAATAACTGAAACTTTACCATGCTGGCTTTCTATATCATTTACCCAGGGCACACTTGTGAGAAAAACAGAGTATTTGAGGCACATACACTACTTTTATATAGAGTAATGACTGGAAGGCTGAACCCCGTGTACACACCGCCTGACATCACCCCCATATATTCCAGTACCACCCTTCACTCCCCACTGTATTCTGTTGGCTACTCTGTGGCATTGGCTGTTTGCTTTACCTATGGCCCAGCCCATTGTCACTGGCCCTAAAATTCTCAGCTATGCTCCCAGTCACAGCAGGAGCTGCTGGCACCAGCCCTGGTCCCTCCTGTATACCAGCAGTTTTCCCTTCCATGATTCTTTGCTATTAGCCTGACCTTCCCAGATTTCTGGTATGAGTCCCTAGGATCTGGATCATACAGACATTGCCACAGCATAGCCTGCCCCGTGCAAAATAAGCACTCACCGCCTCCAAATCCCGTGTCAGAGCATCAGACAGAAGTACTCTGCTCAATGACCTTGTCTTCATGTCCTCTCTTGCAAGGGTCTCTTTTGTTCTTCCTATAAATAAAATAAAAATTTTGTTCTATCACACCTTGATACCTATGCCCAAAGGGAGTCAGTTCTAAAAATGTCAGTGTCCCTAGCATCTTTCCTGCCTTCCATGAGAGTTCTGCATTTCTCTGGTCAGGGTCTGCCTCTTTGTCAGCTTTGCAAAGAGAATTCTTTCCTGGGTTTGGTTCTTAAATTTGTGTCATGCAAGATTAGAACAGGATGCACAGAGAAGAGGCAACCAGGTTAGAATTGGGAAGACTTAAGACTGAATGACTAAGGGAAAACAAGATGAAGGGGGATAGAAGCAAGAGAAAGAAGAAATAATTCAGGTGTCTCAAGTCGTTTTTCAGTATGCTCCTTTTCATGATATGCTGCTATCCTGGAGAGTCTCTGCCCGGGTCATACATGGACCCTGTTTGTCATGGCTTCACTATACCTACATAATTTTTATCAGTGGCTGTATGGGTGAATTTATCTTTCATTTGGGAAAGTTTGTTTCTGAAATTTTTCAATATTTAATATTTTGAACATTTTGAAAATATTTTAAAATTTTCAAAATTTTTAATGTTATAAAGTTTCATGTCTACAAGATTAAGTTTGGGGAAACTCTGTTAGAAAGTAGGATGTGATAAGCAATCTCAAAACAAACAAAAAGCTGGCACATCTTAGAAATAATGCTAGATAGATCTAAGAATTGAATTTACTGCTGACTCTAGGGAGCCTTGTGTGAGACTCAGGATTCTTCTGTAATTCCACTGTTCTCATCAAAGAGTTTGTAACATAGTCTGCTCATTAAAACATTATATGGAGCTTTCTAGTTTGCAGCTTATTTCTTCAGTATTCGCTAAGCTGGGGGTTTAGTACAGCCTGGGGGGACATGCAATGTATCATTAGCTCAATGTGGAGATAAAATACTGAGGTTCAAAAAAAGGTGTAAAGTCAGTCACACAAGGTCATATGGGCAGGAGGAGCTGCTGCTAATGGAAAGCACAAATCCAAATGCCAGATGAGTTACCCATCATGGGCCCCGATGAGCCTCGGTTGAATGACTCAAGAGCCTTTGATTGTCGGAAGAGTGGGAGTACTTGTTAGGTGGTCGGGAAGGAGCGGCTGAGATTAATACGATGCTCCGTTCTGTGCCTAAAGGAAACGAGTAATTGTCTGGTCTAAAGACCACATAAAATGAGTCTCTGATACTCTGAGCTCCCCTAGTTCTGTGCTGACAGCTCCATCATCAATAGGGAAGCAGGTGTCCATATCCCTGAGCTAACTTTGGGTTTTGATACTGTTTCATAACAGGAGAGATGTTTCTGAGCTTATCAACCAGGCTGGAGAACAATGTGTTCCCAGCTTCACGAAGTTGCTGACAGTAGACTTTACAGCTGAGCTGTTCCTTGACACCAAAGTCATTTGAAGTCTGCCTTAAGAAGACAATGCTCCTAAAATCTTCTCTAGTTGGTTGTTATAAAGATACCAAAAAATCCCAGTAAGCGTGGTGTCTGATGCCCCATGACTCACTGTGCCAGCTCCATTCTCCAGTGGGTGTTTGTGTCTTGTGTGCAGAACTGGATGAACCTCACGGAACCCGGGCTTTTCCCTTCTGCAAACTTTAATTTTCATTTGTCCTCTCGAGATTATTTGCAGAAGTTCTCCTCTCAAATACATTACCAGCCAGAACTCTGGCTGAGGCCCGGTGTCTGAGCATAACAGGCAACTATGTCAACATACAGCATGACCTTGGAGAAGGTCTAGACACCCATGCTACACTTGCTCTGCCTGATATTCATACCTCTTCCTCTCTGAAGACAGAAAGACATCAATGGACTAAGATTCATCATGATGATATTAAAGGACATGACTAGATGGAAAGCCAGTGATAATGACCTATGCTCCTCATAAGGTGATCACGAGATTACCAGTGACTTTCCAGGGAGCCATATAGATGAGAGGAATACTCGTGTGGTTTGATCATAAAATGAACCGTTCCCCAAGGTCCATACTTTAGTGGCTGGGCCTCCATACGGTGGAAATACTTTGAGTAATTCTGGAAACTTAACCAAATGGGACAGTACAGGAGGAAGTAGGTCACTGGAGGTGGACCACTGGGAAGGGTCTGTTTCTCTCCCCTCTTCCTTCTCTCTTCCGGCCCTCTCCTCGTGCTTTCTCCATTGTGAAGTAAAATTCTCTGCCACAAGCCCTCCTCCTCTCATGATTTTTGCCCAAGTGCATAAGGCAAAGCGGTCATGAATGAAGCCTTCTGAGACTGAGTCAAAATAAACCTTCCCTCTTTTAAGGCCTCTCTGTCAAGCATTTTGTCACAGCAATGAAAAAAGTCACTAAGACACAGAGTAATCAGCTACTCTGTTCCCTTCTATGTGTTTTGAGATCCTCCATTTCCCCAGCACATTTTCTTCCTTCAAGCTTTCTGACCCCCAACATCTCTGAGTTGAAATCTCACAAATGATTACCTCTAAATTACACATACTGAATTGTTTTGTATTTATGGATGAAGCCTATGACAGGTGAATTTACTGATTTCTCCTTTACCTTCAAATTAAAGTGGGTCCCTCAAAATATCACTAGTTTGCCTTCCAAGCTTTATTCAGTTCATGGTTTTGGAAGCTCAGAAGTCTAAGAGCATGGTGCTGATATCGGCGTGGTGTCTGATGACGGTCTTTCCCTTGCATCATCTCAGGGCCAAGGGGATGATTTGGTAAGCCACATTGAACAGGCTATCTCAGATCTTTCTCTCCATCTTCCCTGATGCCACCGATACTGTCATGAGGCCTTACTTTTAAAGTTTCACCTAACCCTAATTTCCCTGCAAAGTTCTTCCTTCCTTGACATGAACTCGGAGATGATATTCAACATGGGTTTCACTAGAACTAAACACTCAAGCTACAGCAATATGCCAGGCGGGTTTTTAGAAAGGTTTACTGAGACATAGCTTCTATCTTTATCTTCTGATTTTTGTTAAACCTTAAGAACCAACTAGGGACTTGGAATGTGTGTGTATGTGTTTGTGTGTATACATACATGTGTGTGCTTGATTATGAATTTTGATGCCACAACTCAGGAAGATTAATAGTAAAATGAAAGTAAGTCAATCCATATACGGCTAAGTTCCTTGATCTAAGTTTTCAAACATATATGTCTTTCTTTTAAATTATACAATTCTTAAAAATAATAAATTGTTACATAAATATGTGTACACTTATACTATGTGTCTAGTACATTACCTCACCACAATTCTTATGTATAATAAATGGTCACTAAACTTAGTACTTCTTCATTGGCAAGAAAATCTTGTTTGGCAAGAATAGTTTTAAATTGGTCAGAAGAACTAATACTTTACAATTTATCAGAGTCAAGGACATTGGCAAAATGATACATTTTCCTTAGGATATTTAGAAAGTAGCAAAGCATAGCTGTGTTTATTTTAATCCTGAAAGAAAAAAATCAGTGTTTAGTCTTGTGCCAATAAAAGGGCAAATGTCTTTAAATGCCCTTTAAATGAGTGTCATTGCTTTTCAGTCGAACTGTACAAAAACAAAGACATCACCAAGATGGCCCTGCCTTGGGCTAGGGAGCCATCTTCAAGAAATGAAACAGTGCTCTAGGAGGATTCTGGGTAAAGGCAAAGTGGTAGCATCTTTAACAACTGGGTTTTCAGGAAGAATAGAACATAAACCAAAACAAAAATCCTATTCTCTGCATCTGCCAATTCCCATGGTGTAAATACTCTGATTGTGACTTACCTCATGCTACATAAGTGACCTTGAATGTAGATTTGGGAAGAGGAGACCCAAAACAGCTCTGGTTAGCAGTCAGGGGGCCTTTGGTATACACTGCTGGTTCTGACTTTGTGGACATCCAGGGAGTGAATCTGCAAACTGCAAAGGAAGATATAAGTTGGTGTGTGAGTGTATGAGAGTGTGTGTGTATGTAAGTGTGTGTGTGTGTATGAGTGTGTATGTGTGAAAGAGTGTGTGGTATTGTAGTATGTGTGAGTGTGTATGAGAGTGTGTGTGTATGTGAGTGTGTGTGTGTGTATGAATGTGTATGTGTGAAAGAGAGTGTGTGGTATTGTAGTATGTGTGAGTGTCTGAGTGTGTGTTTAAGTGTGTGTTAAGTGTGTATGTATTGTGTGATAGTGTTGTGAATGTGTGTTTATATGTTAGCGTATGAGAGTGTGTGTGTGTATGTTGTTCTCAGAGTCAACGTCTAAGGCTCAGAACAGTTCATATGAAACACCAGGAATTACTTTTAAATATTTTTGAACAAAATCTGGAAAACAAATCAAACCCAGTCAAGTGCTAATAACATAAAATATAATATCCATATACAGTGTGATATCTGCAAATTTTATAGTCTAGAAGGCTGGTCTGTCTGTACATTAGGAACACCAAAGTTATATATCATTACAACCTTTCAGATCATTCAACCAGCTCAATTGAAGGCAGGAGAGTAGACACTATGCCGTCTCACTCATCTGGCACTTTCTACTCTGTTGGCTTAAATCCCCTCGGAGCACTTAGCTCAGTGCTTTTTGTACCTGGTGTCCTCCAGGGCCACATAATATTCATGGAGATGGTAGCTCACAAACTGGTAGCAAGCTGAAAACAATTGATATCTCACTTCAAACAAATGTTGGTGTGTTGTAAATAAGTCTCCTACTATGTGAATTGTAAGCTTTATGTTTACATATACATGTGTGTGCTTGTGCAAGCACGTTCCTGTACAACAGCCCCCATCTACCCTTTCCATTGAGCCTAACTCCTGTCTCTACCACAGCAGAAGTCTTATTCTTTCTAGTTAATGAATGTAGATACCTACTTTATAAGCATATAGGAACCCTTTTCTTAAGAATTATTTCTACAAAGGTCACACACAAACTTCCATGTTTGTGTCACGTGATAGAAAGTATAAAATACCTTCTTCTCCCATGAGGAAAGGGCCAAACAGGTCAAGGACTTTGGACAGATGAGAAATAGGATTGGTGCCTGGCAGCACTGTGCAAACTCTCACTTCCAATGGTCTCTACTACACTCACCCTAGAATGCTGTCTTGGACTCAAGAGTTTGTTGAACTTCCAGAATTTAGGATGCTGAAAGAAAGTGCTCCCCCTCAGAACTCTGAATGAAGAATGAATTAGCATTAGCTACAATACCAGGGGAACTTAGTGGGCTGCAACAAAGTACTTTTATCAACCAGAGCAAAGTATCAATCCCTGTTTTTTTCTGGAGATGAGGAACTCCAAAGCCAAAGCGTTGATGAATTTTCTGTCTGGAAACAGTCCTTCCCAGATGGTAGTCTCTCTAAGTTTGCATTTACAAGACAAGCTCACTCTCTGGGGCACCTTTTGGGGTAAATTATCCCAGTCACAGAACCCCCACCTTAGTGGCCAGGCTACCTCTCAGTGTAGTCAGTCACCATGGGAGTTAGAAGCATATCACGTGGGAAAGACATATTCAGCCATAGCAAGGTGGCATCACATAAAGATCTACAATTCTCGGGCATTGATTGACTTCCCACCAAATGGCACAGGAAACATCAATTGTAAATTAGCAAAATAATCCACACCGGGCAGTGGGGGCACACGCCTTTAATCCCAGCACTCGGGAGGCAGAGGCAGGCGGATTTCTGAGTTCGAGGCCAGCCTGGTCTACAGAGTGAGTTCCAGGACAGCCAGGGCTACACAGAGAAACCCTGTCTCGAAAAACCAAAATAATAATAATAATAATAATAATAATAATAATAATAATAAATAATAATAATAATCCAAAGCAACTACTACCTGTGATGCATGAAGAAATGGGTATTTTATAGAAAAGTTTTGTTGACCTCCTTAATTCTAAACACAATAGATTGAGAACATATATACAACAATTCTTAAGAGCCAATTAACTGCCCTGTTCCATTTGTCTAACTGAACCTTTGGCTGCATTAATTTTTCCAGCATAGGTGGTCTCTCAACCACTCATTCTACTTTGAAACAAAATTTCCTTGTGTGTCTAGTCTTTGCAACATCAAGGGAGTGCTTAGCTAAAATTCATTAAGTTTTATTAGAGTAAATAAAAATACAAGAATCATTTATAAATGCTAGGGATGCCTTGCCATTTTAATTTCTACATCATAAATTTCATGGTCACTATAGTCTCTTATGATTATAGATTTACATATTTTATTCAATGAATGCTTTGGCCCTTAATTTCTTTCTTACACCATATTCCTGTTACTGTACCAGCCACATATTAATTTTTGGCTTGTAAATATTCATCTGACATAACTTTCTTTTTTACTACATCTATGTAATTTAGTTTGATGTGTCATTTTAAACAGGGAAAATGGCCTTGTGTATACACAGAAGATAGAAAAATTCTCTGCTAATGACCTACATTGGCTTATTTTTTATTCAAGAACCTGTCATAAGCCAATATGCAGGTGCATTCTACAATTGTAATGCTTTTCTATTTAAATTTGCATTAATATTTGCATTGTATTTCCTAAAATCTACTTATTTTAATTATTTAATTTTTCGTACTCTATATCCTGATTTTACTTCCCCCTCCAACTCCAAAACAAAAGGAACCAAACACACCCACAAACAAAACAAAGCAAAACCCAACAAAACTATGTGGAGTCCGTCTGCTGTGTACTAACTACTCCAACTGCTCTTAGACCTGGGGCCTGCACTAAACTGTGCTTGACTTATCCAGCGACACTTTATTGGAGACAATTGCTTTTCCCTTTCCAAGCAGGTATCAGTTGCAAATCTTCTAGGCAAAGAATGGGTGTCTGTGCTCACTTCCATTTGACGATGCTGGGATTCTGTCTGGTTTGACTCTTTGCAGATCCCATGCATGCTGCCACGTTGTCTGTCAGTTCACATGTGCATCAATCCTGTTGTGTCTAGAAGACACTTCTACCCTGGAGTCATGCATCATCTTGGGCTCTTGCAGCCTTTCTACCTCCATTCCCACTTAGCTTCCCGAGCTTTGAGAGCTTTGAGGAAGACATCCCATTTAGGACCAAGCGCTCCAAAGTCTCAAACTATCTGCACATTGTCCAATGGTGGATCTCTGTGCTGACTCAAGCCACTGTAAGAATAAGTCTCTATGATGAGGGCAGAACATGCAACTGCTCTATGGGGACAGCAGATCATCTTTAGAAGTCATTTTACTGCAATGTTCATTTAGCATAACAAAAGTATTAGGTTTTCCCCCACGACCAGGACCAAATCTTAGGTCCCCAACCACTTTAGTAGTGTCTACTCTGGGTTCTGTCTCATAGAGTGAGCTTTAAATCCAATCAGAAAGTGGCTGGTTACTTCTATAATTGCATCATTATTGCACCAGGGTGTCCTGTTTCTGTTGTAGGTCACAGAGTTTGTAGTTGGCTGATATTGGTGATCACTTATATATACTGTTTTTCATATTACACATTTGCTTTATTCTTGATGAAGTACATTTTAATTTTTCATTATTATTATTATTATTTATTATTATTATTATTATTATTATTATTATTATTATTTGTGTGAATCTTTGCCAGGAAGGAAGAGAAAGCGAGAAAGAGAGAGAGAGAGAGAGAGAGAGAGAGAGAGAGAGAGAGAGAGAAATGGAGGTGCTGAGCATGCACACCACATGAATGTGGAAGTCAGAGGAAAACCCTCAAAAGTGGTTTTTTTTTTTTTCTTTCCACCATGGGTTCTAGGGATCAAACTCAGATTGGTATATTTGTAGAAGCACCTTTACGCACAGAACCATCTCCCCAAGTTCCCGATGAGATACAACTTTCAATGAAGACTATCTGCGGGTGACGTTATGTGCTTTCAGTTCATTCTGAAGATATTTTCATTTTCATTCAGTCTTGAAATAGTTTAGAGGGATATGAAATTCAAGGTTTGGAATTATTTCATTAGTGTTTTGGAATTTGAAACATGGTTTTTGCCCTCTATTATTGGTGAAAGATATCCGACTACCATATTTTTGCCAGTAATTTTCTTTTAGTCCTGTTAGATACTGTGTGGTTTTCTTGTTATTTCTGACATTGTGCATTTTTACACTGATGTCATGTCACAGATTTAATCCCTATCTTCATTAGCACTGGATAGGTGCTTTCATCCACTCTGTGTCTAAAATTCTTTCACGTGTTATTTTGAACTCTGCACACTTTGTTCTGAGGTAATTCTTTAGCAGCATTCTTTAACTCATTGGTCTTTCTTTTATGCTCAACCTATCGTTTGTTTCCTCCTTTTAAACATTAGTGACATTTTACTTTCCAATGTTCATATGATTTTTTGCCATGTCTACATGTTTTCGTTTTATTTCATGTTTTGAAATTTCATGATTTCAATCTTTTGAATATTGTATGAACTGTTATGTTTTCATATACTAAACATGCCTATGGCAATGCATTTCTAAGACTGGTAGAATATTTTGAACTCTAGACTTAGCTCATCTGCCCTGCTTTCTTTCTCAGCATCAGGTGTCAAGCTCAGTTGTTTGGTTTTTTGGTTTTTTTCCCCCTTCCCATGAGCTCTAATTTCCTCATGTAGACACTTAGTTAAGAAACACACTCTTCCACAAGCCTGACTCACACAGTAGGGCTATCATGTTATCTAGAGCTCTGCCCAGTAATCAAGTGAGTGTTAGTTTCCCCATCAACAGGAGATACGTGTCTCACCATGCCTCCGCTGCACATGTGTCTTCCATGGTCTACACATTTCTATCAACTGCAACTTGCCAGTTGAAAATTTTCAGAGCCTTGTCTCCTAAGAAATGGGTTAGTACTACCCAGACTCAGCCTTTGATCACTGAGCCTGGCTCAAACCCCCATCTCTAGTGGAAAGCTCTGGTCTCCATTATCCTGATGACCCCAGTTTATACTGTCCCCACCTGTGTCCTGTCTGACACCATCAGTCCCATCTCTGTCCTCAAAGATGTTTGCATTGCTGCTCTATGTCTGGTCTAGAAAAACGATTGTATTCCACTTTATGATAATTATGGTTCTTTCATTATTCTGCCTGTGACTCATGGCTTAGGGTTTCTATTGCTGTGAAGAGACACCATGAGATGAGGACTCTTAGAAAGAAAAATGTACAATCGGAGCTGGCACACAGTTCAGAGGCTTAGTCCATTATCAACATGGAGGGAAGCATGGTGGTTTGCAGGCAGACATGGTGCTGGAGAGGTAGCTGAAAACACTTCATCTGGGTTGGCAAGCAGCAGGAAGAGAATGACACACTGGGCCTGGCTTGAGCATCTGAGACCTCAAAGCCCACACGCAGTGACATGCCTACTGCAACAAGGTCACACCTCCTAATAGTGCCACTCCCAATGGCCAAGCATTCAAACACATAAGCCGGTGGGGGTCGTTCCTATTATGACCACCATGCCTTGCGTATTCACAGCATGAGTGTACTGTTTACCACAATAGTAAAGGCTGCGATACAGTGCCTGAAGTCTGCGCATCTTACCTCATTTAATTGTTCTGAGTCCCATTTTAAGGAGTAATCAGTACTTTCTAGAACTTAAATAATGTCTTATATGATAAGTGATCTGGTAAAGGAGGGTTAAAACCCAGGTTTGTCTGGCTGCAAAGCCCAAAGCCTTGGCCTTGATATGATAGACACAAGGTAATGAATCACCCCTGACAACCTGTGACCACTGGTGTTGTGACCTACAGAACCTACAAGGGAGGGTAGACAGGGACTCTGAGGTCCTGGCTGCTAGTTAGAATTTTTCTATTGCTGGCCACAGAGACCATGGGAAGTCCCTTGAAGAAGCAAACTTGTCTATCTCCTATAAAGTGAGATGAGTAATAATTTCTCTCCATATTTACTTAGGAAGATTAAAATGTATCTAAAATATCATTCTAAAAGAAGATTATGCATGTGCATACATATGTATACATACATAGTATGATTTCAAGTTCCTTCCCTGTCCTAGAAGCAGAGGCACAATAAGCAAAGCTTATATTATTTTCTCTATGTTGCCTTCCACATGCCCACGCTGTTCCTTCTTTGCTATTTCTCTCCTGACTCCTGAAGCCTCATGAGATCTTAGTTAGGTTTATCCTTGTCAGTTTGACATTTCGCTTCCATCTTTAATTTTGGCAATCTTGCTGTGCACTCTCCCAATTCAAATAAGTTAGAAAACTATTAAATAATCTCTTAATATGTCTACCATCTGGAGAAGCAATCTTTCTTCCACTTTTGGTTTCTCATTAAGGCAATTCTTTATTTATAGCAAAACAAATACTTCCCCCCACTTCACGCCTTAACTGGTGACAAATGTGTTGGCTATTTGGCAGCTATTTTTTCTTCTACAAATGAGTGAGAACACCCTCAAATGGTAGGCAGGTTTCAGAGGTGACCCCATGAACCTCTACCCACTAGTGACCCATGCAGGTACTAACCAGTATTCATGAATGTTCACTTTCATTGTGCTGTGAAGATGATGTGTCAATCTTGAGAGAAGAGGGCAATGGTTTTCATCAGATTAAAGGTACAAATTCCTATACAGTGCTTGGCACATAGGTTTCTGATGATTAGAAATTGTCCTATTAATTGCAGAGCCAAAAGATATTTATTCACAACAGACATCTGAGAAAGCATTTTGACCACACAAATGATACTCCTGTGAGGCAGACAACTGTGTTTCTTACATTTATTGTGCTATCAGCATGAACAAGGCCGCAGCCAGAGTTTTGAATCTGATCCATGGTGATGACTCACTGTAAACCCCAACAGAGATGCAGGCTTCGCTTTCCATGCACACAGAGGTCATTCTTCAGACTCAGAAGTTTTTACAAAAGGAACACTTGGGATGCTGAAGAATGATGGTGAATGTGATTGGAATCCTTCAGAAGTGTCCATTCTAAGTTCCAGAACAATTAGAGCCGTCTCTTATAAGCAAGTTATTTTTATGACTCATTGGTGGTTGGAACATGTTGTCTGCCCAAATGAGAATTCATGTGAGAGACAACTATCTTACTTCATCTAGGGGTGGTACTTATTTAGAATGATTTTCTTACCTGTTGGCAATTTTATATATATAAATATATACTAATGCAGTTTTATATATATATATATATATATATATATGTATATATACTAATGCATATGTACATGTGTGTAGATAAATAGATAGATGATAGATAATTGATAGATGATGATAAATAGATGATAGATAGATTCTAAGACTCTATGAGTACTATCAAATTTCAACATGAATAGAATATTCAGGAAATCTCTGGCCTGAGCTTTTCTAGACAATAAAAGTCTCTCTCTCTTTCTCTCTCTCTCTCTCTCTCTCTCTCTCTCTCTCTCTCTCTCTCTCCTTCCCTCCCTGTCTCTCTCTGTCTCTCTCCCTCTGTGTATGTGTGTGTGCACACGCTCACGCATGTGTAAAGGGCTCTCTTCCCATTACAAATGAGCTGCCTCCCTGTGTACTGAATTTGTACTATCAGTTTCAATACAACAGCAGTGTCCTCTAATTTTCAATGTTGATAGATAATGATTCAACACAAACTCTAATCAACATGTAAGTTTCATTTTTGCACAGAGCCATGGTCCTTTTCCACTTTAATTTGCTAACTGTGCATTTCCAGAATTTTTCACAGATTACTGTTATTGCTGTAGAAGAATCCTGTCTTCCTCAAGGAGAGGCAATGTGGCTGTTGGCTGCTGTACCCAGAGCTGCCTGTTGGTTGGTTAGTGCTAAGTTTCTCTCGAGTCTCTAAGTCACCATCTTCCTAGAACACAAAAAATGAATCTCCTTTTCTTTTTTATCGGAAGACTGACATTCTCATATAGCATTTCATAATAATCTGTTCAAGCGGCATATTGAAAATATATGGAATGTATATGAGAAGGTCGGTAAGAACTAGAGATGTGTAAGTCCCAAGTAATAAGCTAGCTTAATAAAGAGCGAGGAGAGCTCATGGCATCAAAACTCAGACTCTAGTAGGGAGGGGCCTTCCCCTCACTAATGCACTAGGTATTCCATTTTCAAGTTCTGCCTTAGGGGACCAACTTTAATATCAGATTGCTTCAAACCTCTTTTTTAAAAAAATTGTCCAACTTAAGTTAAAATGGGCTATGGGAAATAAGTAGTCTAAAATATAAAAAATCCAGTGACTT
This sequence comes from Rhynchomys soricoides, assembly GCA_019843965.1. NCBI lineage: Eukaryota > Metazoa > Chordata > Mammalia > Rodentia > Muridae > Rhynchomys > Rhynchomys soricoides. Next base: position 2,981,330 of record JADRCH010000066.1, on the reverse strand, counting down.
AATATCTGTTGTAAAAGCCATTCTGTCCTTTTGAACACAGAACAATAGCAAAACCCCCAATAACTTCTCATAGGACTAACAGCATCAATGCATTATTTGCTGCCACTTCTCAAATGTTTATGATGTTTCCCATTGTTATCAGGTCACACGCGACAGGATTTTCTTCAGGGAAACTAAATTTAAGTTTTCATTATCTCTGACTCCATTATCTCTGATGTCTACACAGGTAGGAATTTTGTAAAACTAAATGAAAAGTCTTCCAGTATTGAATGCCGAGTGTTAAAAACGTTGTTTCCCCCAATAAAGATCCATACAGCATTCAGATAAACGAGATGGCTTCCCCCAATAAAGATCCACACAGCATTCAGATAAACGAGATGGTTTCCTGGTTAAATATTGTCCTCAACCTAACACCAACAACCTTCCCTGTTAGACTTATTAAAACAAGACCTCCACTACTCTTTCCCACCCACAAGTCCCTGCAAGCCTGAGAATCATAATCCAGATGTCACTGTGGCTTGGGCACTCTCAAAGAACTGTCTAATATTAAGTTAAATTCATTTTAGGAACCTAATTCCAAGAGACTGGTGAGGACTTGAGATGGACTAAAAGCCTCCTCCCTAAGGACTGTATTGTAGTGCCAGAAGATACTGTACAAGCTGCCATGGGAGAGACTCACCCAATAGTCCCCACCTGTGACCTATGAACCACAGTGACCAGCATTGCAAGATATCCCTAAAGGTGTAACAGCACGTTCGGATCTTGGTGTTAACTTAGAGTAGTCCAACTGGACTTAAAGCCTGCTCAACAAGGGGAAAACCATGCCCGGCCCTAGAAACCTACCCAAGTTCCCAGGGCTGGTTAGGTAGCAGATATTAGAGGACAATCCTATACCACCACACTGCTCTTTAAATCACCCCAATTTCCTATGGTATTCTAAATACTTATCCTTATAACCACAGACACCTGTGGCTCTCGCTACTCATCCAGGAAGTTTCTCTTTTCAATAGAAAGAGACTAGTACGAAAATAAACAAACAACCAGTCAAAAATAAAGAACAACCGATTGTGGCATGCTCATACTCAATGGATATATCTACAACAGAACAACCGATTGTGGCATGCTCAGACTCAATGGATATATCTACAACACAACTCCCACACCCAAGGTTCAGAGAACTTTGTGGAAGAGGGAGTGGAAAGGTTATAGGAACCAGAAGACAAGAAAGACCACTGTGAGACTGTGTTTCCTGGAAATGACAATGAGAAAGACACAAAAGTGGAACCCAAAATATGCAACCAAATGACCAATAAGGAGATAAGTCCAAACAAAGCAAACTGAGACAAAAAGTCAATGAAAATACTATTGAGTTCTTTGTTGTTGTTGACCAGCTTCTCCTGGGCATGGGGCCTGCCCTGAAGCATGGTTACATACTCAGTTATTCTCCATGGAAGAAAACTCATTTTTCCTTTGCTAGTTGGCATCAATTAGAGATAGGTTCTTGGTTAGGGGTGGGACCTCATGTCCACTTCCCCTTCTCAGAGCTCAGATCCTTCCATCTCTGAACTTGCGCAGGCCTTGTTTGAGCTGCCGCAGTCTCTGTGAGTTCAGATGTGAGTCTGTCTAGTTATGTCTGAAAGACTCTGTTATCCTTGGAGTCAACATTGCTTCTGACTCTTACAATCTTTCTACTTTATCCTCTGCATGGATTCCTGAGCCCTTGGGGGAGAGGCATTTGATGAAGACATTCTATGTAGATTGAGTGCTCCAAAGTCTCTCCTTCCCTCCGTGTACATTGTCTAGTTGTGCTTTTTTCTTTTTTAGTAAATATCTACTACAAGAAGTTTCTCTGATTATGACTGAGAACAGCATTGATTCATGGGTATAGCAGAGTATTATTAAGAGTCACTTTACTGATATGTTCATTTAACATAATCACAATAATGCTTGGCTTTCCTTAGACCCATGGTCTATCTAGTCTCACAGTCTTTGCTGCTTTCATGGTATCAAGTATGGGTTCCATCCTGTGGAGTCCTTAGTCACTCCCACAGTGTTTGTGCCACTACTGCGCTAGCACACCATGCAGACAGGAATCATTGTAGGATTGCAGGATTTGTTGTTGAATTGATGATGACCCTTCTTCTCTGGCAGCATGTAGTACCATGAATGCTAGTCAGTAGCAGTTAAGCATCTAGCTAAGTACCTGATTGTCTTCTCCATGTTCAAGATATGAAAGTGATGTCATCACTAACAGAGCCTTACTGTCACTTCATGGAGAGTAACCAATAGCCTTGGCAATAGCTGTCACATTTGTGGGTTCCCATGAGGCCCCTTTACCCAATGTCTCAACAAGATGAAATTAAATGGCATTAAATGTTTTACTTGGTAACATCTAGCTGGGTCATTGTCTCCCTATTATTTGGTGACTCCAGATACATTCCTTTAAAAAATTAAATACATACGTGTGTGTGTGTGTGTGTGTGTGTGTGTGTGTATTAAAAGAGACCTGTAAGTTCTCAAAAGGCTTCACGTTCATGGTCATGTCTTTCTCTGTTACCTTTCTAAACAGATGTAAAAGGTATCCTCCAGCACAAGGATTTTGCTCGGGCCTACCTCTGACTCCATTCTTTGTGACCACTATCAAGATAAGAAATACAAATTTTAGTACAGAAAGGAGTTAGGATTTAGTATGAAGTAAAGCTAAGTACTCTCAAGGGATGAAAGTGGGCAATAGCCAACAGATTCCCCAGCCTACATTTTAGGTAGTCTCTTTTTCCTAAGTTCTCTATAACATCCTTCACTGAAGATTGTTTTCCTAGCAAGGTGATTGGCAGGCCTGCAGGGATTAACTCTTATGAAATAGACAACCATATGTCTTTGTTATTTCCCTAAAAATATCTGAAAAGCCAGTAAATAATCTTCTGGCCTTCCATGTAGCACACAACATCATGACTCTAACGCAGGGCTAGAGAAACACTCAGATCTCATTATTTTGGCCAGCAGTCAAAATCCTGAAGCTTCAGTTCTTGGCTTTACTTTTTATTAATGAGGGAAGTCTATTCCCAATCACCTTCAAGTCTGTCAGTATCTAATGGTCCCTCAATTTATATATACCACAAGCAACTGAGCCAAGTTATCTATATTACAGGTGGGTGGATCGTTAGGAAAGACTATATATTAAGCATATGTATACTGATACATTAAGTGGCTCACATACACTTTCCTGTCCCTGAATATGCCTTTGCCTACTCTTTCCCCATCCTTTCCCCTCACAGAGATTTCTCTACCTTCCTTCTGCATTTCTTCACATGCTTCTTAGACTGACCTCATAATTACTCCAAGTAACCCCTTCTTCAAGGTAATAAAAAGTGCTGCCCTCTTGAGGTCCTGCTTGGTGATCTACAAGCAATAGTGTTGGGTACCAGAGACCTTTTCTCTTAGGACGATGCTATGGGCATGCAGGCCATTTCCCCAATATTCAATATCCATTTCTCTGTTGTCTTTTTAATCATCTTTTTACATTACTATCTTTCTTGATTTTCATAAGAAATTATCGAGTCACTTGTGTAATTTGTGGGAACATTGTCTCACAGTTTACTGGTAAAACAAATACACATATTGGTTTATCAAATAGAAATGTGAGCAAATGATCCTTTCTCTTAGAACTTGGCTGGTAGCTGAACTGCCTGTACTGGGCTGATGGTTATTTTCTCGTTTTTGTAGAGCCTGCCTGTGTTACCAGGAAGTCATCTAAATCTTGAAAATTAAGTGTAGCTTAGGGACGCTTAGAAAAAAATGATTCATTCATATTTCAGGAATAAAGAAATACTATTTATCAGTGCTAGGGACTGTGTTAAGTATATACATCAGGACAACATGAAATTCACTGTATAATTTTGAGAACTGTTCCAGAAGTTATGTTGAATTACTATCTCAGGATATACTAGCAACCTCATTTTTGTGTCAAGTATCTAAAGAAACATAACAAGGCCCTATTGGATGCTTATTCACTTTCATAATGGAATTCATCTACTTTTTATAAGCCAAACCTTGATGGACCATGTTAACTGGGAAGAAAAAAAAACCAAATTATCTAAATCTATTCTTAGCTTAACCGCACTTTCACATGCATGCAAGTTTTGTGATTTACCATACCACCTGTTGGGCTGTCTACTCTCTGAAGACAGGAGCATTAGGGGAGATCTCTCTCTGAGAAGACACCTGAGTTAAGACATGAAGATCCAGTGTGGGATGATCAGAGGAATAGAGAATGTCAAGGCTTGACAGAGACAGTAGGACTGACCATCCCACAGAGAAACACACACACACACACACACACACACACACACACACACACACACCTGGGATCAGTGAATGACCAAGAGAAAGAGTCAGTACTCCGGAATCTGATGGGCTCAAACATTGCAGAGTTTTGAACTGGTGTCAGACCAAAGTACCATACACCAGAAGGTTCCTAAACAAAAGTCATTTCTCAAATTCTGGAGGCTGAAATCTGTGTACTACCATGGTTAGATTTTAGTGAGGGCTTCATTCCTGGTTTGTAGCTCTTTCTGCCATTTTATAAAATCAAGATTCTATTCCCATTTACAAGATGTCATCCTCATGACCTATCCTTGAATGCCTCATCTCCAAAGGTCATCACGCTTTAGATCTCAACGTGTTAGATCTGGGGCAGACACAAACATTCAGTCCATTACAGAAGTGATCATGCATGCCTGTGATCCAGCACAGTGGTAGGCAGAGGCTATAGGAGAGTGAGCATTTG
>JADRCH010000066.1:2921654-2976534 GCA_019843965.1 Rhynchomys soricoides | reverse complement strand
TAGACTTGGCTATACAGAGAGACCCTAGTTGATCCAGCACAGTGGTAAGCAGAGGCTATAGGAGAGTGAGCATTTGAGGTTAGACTTGGCTATACAGAGAGAACCTAGTTCTAAAAACAAAAATAAATAATTCAAGGTTAGAAGGCTGAACTTGATTGCAAGCAATGCAATCATAGGACTTAAACAGAGAAAGGGCATGATCCTGGTTTGAATTTTCACAAGATCACTCTGGCTGCTGTGAGATGGAAGACTACAAGGAGAGGAACATGGAGATCCACCGAAGGTTGTTGCCTAGTCCAGCTGGAAGATAACTGGGGCTTGGGAAAGCAAAGAGGGTATAGGGAGGCAAAATGGAAATTGAAAGCCCGTGTGTGACTCTAGTAGAACATGGGGACCAAACACGAACTCTTGTTTGTACATGAAAGGCAATAATTATACATATATACATACACAGAGCCAGCACATACAGATTCAATCAACAATGGATTGGATGTATTTTTGGGGAGAGCTCTGTAGCAGACAACACACTGCAGCCTCTCCTCCATCCCTACCACCTTCTCCAGTGGCTCACACAGATCTTCTATCCAACTTTTCTTCCTGACATTCATTGCTTTATTTCAGTCACCAACTCCAGCAGGCATTCCCTGGGAACCCACAGACCATGCATGCCAGGGAAGCAGGTAACCTAACTACAGATCTATACTGCTCTCTCTTCCCAACCTCACCTCCATCTCAGTGCTAGAAGCCTGCTGCAATCTGCCCTTGCCCATCTCCACCAAATCACCCAGATCTCCTGCAACCTTCCTCCTCGTCCATCCTGTCTATCAGACTTCTTCTGGAAACCCACCAGCCAAGCCTGACAGAGAAGCAACTACGTCATTGAGGCAGGTAGGCAAGCTTCTGATCTTGATTATCCCTCCTCTCCTCCGTACCCACAGCTCTGTAGTAGACTAGAAACCAATAAACATCTGATTTGACTTAAGGCCTACTCCAGAAGATAGAACTCATACCTGACCCTATCTGGCTGACCAAATACCTGAGACTAGATAGCCCAGAGACCTAGGATAAAACTAAATCTACAGTTCCAAAGAAAGCATATAAAATGACTTCTAATGACATGCTGTTAATACTCAGAGAATAGTACCTTGCCCAGCCATCACCAGAGAAGCATCCTCCTGCATCAGATGGGAACAAATACAGGCACTACAGCTAGATATTATGCAGAAAGTGGGAGACCTTGGAATACTGTGCCCTAAAAGAGAGGTCTTCATCAAAACCTTCCCCTCAGGACTAAAGGAAGCCAGCAGAAGGGGAGGCAGAAAGAGTGTAAAAGCCAGAGGAGCTGGAGGACACCCAGTCAAAAAGCCCCCCTAAATCAACATGATTGACATACATATGAACTTACAGAGACTGAGATAACATTCACAGGACCTGCATGGTCCTAACGCTAAAAAAAAGGAGACACAGCCCCAATCCCTAACCCAGAAGCTATCTCCAATTGAAAACCATTTGTGAATGAAAATTCAGTTTTCTTCAAGGAAGTCTCACTAGGAAAACAAACTACTCTTAAGGGCAAGCTGCCAAGACTAGATGGCCAATAGCAAATGAACACAACACCATCTTTGGAGGGGCCCTCTCTCAGACCGCCATAACACGGCTCTTCTTTCCTTCTTTCTTTTTTAAGTTTTATCCTATTGTTTTTATTTTATTTATACATTTTCTTCTCCCTTTTTACCCATTGGGTCCTTTGTATATATTCCACAGCTTCCAGTTTGATGGTCTTATGGGTCTCCTGAGTATACAAACATCCGGGTCTCAGTTTCTTGTGCCTTCATTTGGTCCCTTTTCCTTCTGCTTCTTTTGTCAAACTCCAATGGGTTAGTTTTTGTTTTAGCTTATTATATTTTATTTTCCAAAAGAAGCCAGTCTGTTTTCTAAGAAGAGAGAAAGGGTGTGGATCCAGACAGGAGGGAAGGTGTGGAGAGCATGGCTGACCTGATTCAGTCTACAGAAGATGTCTTAGGGAAAGGGACACTTTATACAACGGGCTCGAGCCTCCGTGGATTTCAGCATCTACAGGGCTCCTGCCTCAGACTCATCTCTTGAGAATCACTGTGTGTAGTTTACTTACAAAAAGAAGCTCTTGGTAAATTAAAACAAGGGCTTCTTTTTTGGACACTGTTGGCTTCCTCAGCAATTTCGTCTGGTGGAAACTTAAAGCACACATAGTAAGGCACCTTTTTCTGATACATTCTGAGACATGACTGACATCAGCTGACATCTCCTTTAAAATACAAATATGTATGTACAAGATGGCTATCATCTCTACCTGGATGAACAAAGGTAATTAGGCCAGAGCTAGAGAAATGAGCTTACTAGCAGCTTGCTCCCCTTAGCTCCTGTGCCTTACAGGAAAGGCTCCCCAGCTGTGGATCCCCTATCTGTAGTACCAGTATCCACAGGGAGCAGAGAGCAGGATGAGCAGATCCCTCTCAAGGACACTGGGTCCCTCCTGTAAAATACAGCTTTTAATCATGGAGATAGGGCTTGGGGCATAGCTCAGAAACAGAGCACTTGTCTAGAATGCAAGCATCCTGGATTCCATCTCCGGAGCTGCAGGAAATAAATATGTGAAATAAATAAAGGTCTGCATTCCACGTGGCAAGAGTCACATTTACTCACTCCCTACCATCATTAAGTGAAGTTTTCCAAGTATCACATGCTTTTTCATCTGCAGAATATTGGAGGTAATTCTTTCTCACCGGTGCCTGATGAGGCTTAATTACTTAATGCTTACAGGGTGGTTAAAAATGAAAAATGAAAAATGTTTAAATGTCAACTGTGCTTCTGTCTAATTGTATTGTAAGCACTTAGCTCTGACACTTGCTGAGAATTCCTCTTTCAGCAGACAGCTATTCTCTCATGGGACTTCAGAAAAGCAGCAGTGGCTTTCCCAGCTGCTGTCAACACTAGATCACTTCCCACCCTTTCTAGGAGAAATCTGAGTCAGGTCCTTCAGAGGGATCCTTCATTAGCTTTCCCAAAATCACGTCAGATGGACACTTTTATGTGAAGACACAGATGCCCAGAGAAATGCCAAATTCTCTGGTTCAACAGAGAGTAAACCTTTCCTGCCTACCTCTGAGCACCGGCCCATTTGAACTTTAATTGTGTTTGTTAGACATCTCTCTTAAATGTAGAGCACACTCCCCTCTGTGCAGGAAGGTTTTGAGTATAAATTACCTTTCCCACAAGTCAGGGCCATGATTCAAACAAGGAGCGATGAATGCACTTGGGTGTAAATGAGCTATTTCTGCAGCTCTGCCTCCTGCCTTCATCAGTCACCACACAGGGTGGCCTGCTTCTGCTGCCCTTGCTTAGTTTCCAGTCTTTTTCTCTCAGACAAGCTTTATTTGTCATATCAGAGCTGGTATGATTCTCCTTTCAATAACTCTGTTATTTATTTTTAATCTTCCACAGTTTTGATGGCTAGTTTTAAAATGTGCTTGAATCGGAAGGAAGGGGGTCTGGGAGAGGGGAGGAGGATCTGGGAAAGGGGAGGAGGAAGATCTGGGAGAGGGGAAGAGAGTGATCTGGGAGAGGGGAGGAGCCAATTGTTTGAGTAAAGGTCTTGACTTTCTCAGTCTCAACCAGAATCAGGAAGGCTTCAGAAAACCCCCATTCCTACTCTTGGGGTAGAAACAAACTATGAGGCATTTCCCTTTCTTTGCCACTCTCACTCTCTTCCTACTATTGCTGCAACAAGGTCCACATGCTTAGCAGCTCAGAATGCATGCACACCATCCTTCTAACCTGGAAGTTGTAAGTCTGAAATGGGTTCCACACAGTGCAGTCAAAGCACCATCCATGGGGTTGGTGGCTTCTTGCTGCTCCATGGGGGCCTTGCCCCACTCCTGGGTTCCGCTGCTTCCTTTACTCATAGCTTCTTTCAAGCCATAGTAGAGTGACTTCAAAACTCTATTGAGGCCAACACTGCTTTGGTTATCACTTTCCCTCCCCTTTGACTCATTAACCCTTGTAATGATTCTGGACACGTCTACATAATCTAGGATAATTTCCACAAGGATCTGCCCTGTATGGTAACATGTGCCCAGGTCCAGGGGACCTAGGATGTGATGGACAGGACCCCTGTTCTGTTCACTATATTCAACACATATGATGTGCAGAAATTCATATGCATTTAGGGACACACATGCACTTCCTTTTAGAATGCAGGGTCATATATCCACTTCCTGTCAGAATGTAGACTTAGAGGACTCCATCATCTTCATGACATCCAGAGAGGACCACTCAGGGAGGTTTGTCTGTATACTCCAGAGTCCATGAAGCTCAAGAATTGTGGAAGTTCTGGCCTGATCCCTTTTTTTTATATTACCTGAGTAGAGGTACTTATCTCCGATCTTAAAAAGTATATGTGGCTTCCCTTCTACCTACATGAAGTACATGTAGAGAATGTGCATGTCTATGTTAATAATATGTGTCAATTAACAGCATTCTTTTAAGGGTTGGATAACTTCATAAAGAATATTTCTCATTTACTCTGAAAGGGGGAAGAGAAATCAAATCACACAACCTACATCTCCTATACACATTGTGCTAGGGAAGTGGGGATGAACAGAGACATGAGGCACTTAGTAGGTCTATTTGGAAGTCGGGAGACAGGTTACAATAATCAAAAATCAAGAAAATAAAATGACTGAACATTATGATCAAGACCATGAAATAGGCGAAGTGCTCCCGGACTGACCATTAACCAGACTTGGAGAAAGGCCTCTCTGAGAACGGTCACTGTTATGTAACAGATCAAGAGAGGCAGCTATGTGAAAAGCCATGCAGCTTATTGAAAATAGCTATAGGGAATAAATGAAAAAAGTCCTAAGATAGGAAAGAGATGATAGCATGAAAGAACAGCTAAAAGACATGTTTGCTATGAGAATGGCGGGTAATAGCAGATCGCAGGAAGGATCCTATGACCACTAGTCAGAGGAACCATAGGAAGACATTGTCATTTGTGTAATACCATCATGGCTTCTGTCCTGTCGTGGAACTGGGGCAGGAACAGGAAAGTCACTGAGGGGACAGAACAGTCTCCAAGGCAAGAGGGCCACTGAGAAGACCTAAAGGGTTCTGTCCAAGTTGTGATAGCGCAACTGGCAAAATGTTCATAGACTTTGTGTGATGAAGAGGAAAATGGAAGGATTCAGAGTAGGTTTGTGTAACTGTGCAGATGGGGTATCAAGAAGAGCAAGACCCCGAGAAGAATATATTTGTAGAAGAAAGCTAGTAATTCTCTTTGGATAATTATTACTAAGATACCTCTCAGGCAAGTAAGTTTGGATAGCAAGTGCCTTCTTGAGCAGAGTCTAACAGGAGGATAACAAATGCAGCATTAAACTTGCTACATGCTACATTCTACATGCTACACACTATACAATACACACTGCAACTACACACTACATGCTGCACACATGCTACATACTTCATAGTACATACTACACAGTACATGCTACATGCTACACTATACAATACATACTACAAACTACACAGTATACAATACATACTACACACTATGTTCTACATGCTACCTTCTACACAGTACACACTACACGCTACACACTACATGCTATATGCTGCTCAGGTCACTCCTTCAGAGGCATGCTCCCAACGCAGAACGTCCTTATCCTAATTCTTGGGATAACCAGCGTGGCTTGCTGATGAAGATGCATGTGTGACAGACAGTCTTCAGTTGGCAGTCACCAGAACTGCTAAATTCCAAACTGTTTGGGAGAACTTAGATGTCCTTAAGACTTGACCAGTAGTACCAAGTGCAGAGACAACATACAAAAGCTTGCTTAATAGTTCCGTTTAATTGGGTTATTTTGGGGAAAATCTTGTGACACAGGAGCTGTCGGTACAGCCCAAGATGATCTTATCGTCCTTCTGACTCAACCTTCTGTGAACTTATTATTATGAAGGCAAGATGAGATTACTAAATGCTGTCTGATTTTCCTTCCCACAAAGAAGCATGACTTACATGTATGCAACATGGGCCAGCTCATCTCAGATCTCAGTGTTCTGCAAATCTCTGGAGATCCTGTGATAACACAAAGCCCTACCCAGGCAGTAGGGTAGGATTTGAGATTGTGTGTGTCTAACAGGCTCTCCAATATTACCATTGCTGCTGGTTCACCAATGACCCTCTGAGGAGTGGGGAGAATCCATAAACCACTATCATTCAACTGAATGGGCAGCCTTTCAGGAAACAGTAGTAAAGACGAAAGGGGCCCACAGACATTGCCTTCTCCTATGGAATCATACAGTGATTAATTTATCATATGGTACTGAATACTCATTACCAAATGTGAATTACCAGCCCATGTCTATAGGTGTTATTTTCCACACAAAACCAAGGGCAACATTCTACATACCTTTGTAACCTACTCTGAAACCCCATACTTATGCACTGTACAATGTAACCGTCTAAGGGCGCTGGGAGGTACCAAATGAAAAAATGCAAGGCCCCGGGTTCGATCTCATCACTTAACCAATGATAAACTGCCAAAGAAATATCTGTTGGTTGACTACCAACAATTTTTCTTAGTAGGGATTATGGACCAGGGAGCATTAGTTATATGCTGTGGAAATGGAGGTGTGGCTTTTGCCACAAAGCTTACAGTGTAAGCCAAATAGGTTTACAGCCACACTTCATGCAATAAAGAGATAGAGTCAGTGTGGCTGTGTCAATAATCTGGGTTAATCGCACAATGGGATTCTTCTTAAGTTCAGCAATTGAATAAAGAGCACCTGGGACCTCCTGCTGCTTCCAAATTACAAACGATTATGTAAAACGTATGTATCCATAATGAAAACAAATCAAACAGCAATCGTGAATATTACCCGAAATCATAAAGTACAGAGTAGCCGCTTGGTGTGAGTTATCCAGAACATTTTAGTGATTGTTCTTTAATTAATTGCTCCATCAGATGAATGCTTCCCTGCTTTTCAGTATGTGTGGCAGCATGATATTCTATGTCCTTGTCTGGAATTCACTCACAGTGAACACTTCATTCAGATACCCCAGCAATGAAAAGAACATTTAGTTATGTGGGAAAACAACCTCTGTGTGGCCGCCACTTGGAGTTTAGTAGTGAATTACATACTGCAGTTGAAGCACGTCCTTTGTGTGAATGGCCGCCTCCTCTCCAGGGGCCAATCACATCCCTTCCACGCTCATGAGGAACACAGTTCTGACCATGGAGCCCTGAGGATGGCCAGCTGTGGTTGCTACAATGATGTTGCTGCAAATGGTGATCCAATCTCAGCCTCAGCAGAGGGGACGTATCAAAGCTGAGTTCTCACTGCCCAGCAGTGAGATCCTTTACTGACAACTTATCAAAGGTCAAGTTTGTGCTTAGTGGAGTGTTGGGCTCAGGTAGACACACACGTAGGGGCGGGACCTTTCTAAGAACTCCAGAGTACAACCATAGATAGCTCCCACTGGCTCACATTGTGAATCAACTCCCAGCGTAGGCTTGAGTTAAAAAGCTCTCAAAGATATTTCTCAAATGAATGCACTAATAAGTGTATGGATGATCTAGTAGGGGGCTTGGTGGGGAGCACAGACATGCACATGATTAGCTTCCTATTAAGAAAGCACTTTAAACAAAGTTACACTTTATGGATATATCCCTAAGCCACAGGTAATGTATTGTCTGTGGAGAGTCCACGTTTCTTATTTTAATGTTTACTATCAGCTCCAAGTGGCAATGATTATACTTTTGTCCACTGGAGAAGGTGCAGAGAGATGGATGCATTGTAATCCACTGACACTTAAAACTCTGAACCATCCCCCTCACACACACACGTTTTATAATAGTTAGAAATGTCCCGGGTATAGGCCTTAAGAAAGAAAAGCGCCCAGCAATTTTCTTCTGTGCCGTATGTCCAGAGTGATAGCAAAAGCAATTGCCAATGTGTTTTTTTGGCCATTCTGCTTTTCTTCGTGTTTCCCTGAAATCTAAGACCAAGGAAGAGGAGTGGAAGGAGAGTTGAGCAGTTAGGTAGACTAGTCAAAAGGAGGAAACACTTCTGGGTTAGATTCCAGTTTCTATGAGGACAGAGAAGTGGAATTTTTTTCTGTAAGAAAGTTTCAATGGTGAAAACTCATGAATGGCAGTTGGACCAAGGGGCAAGACAAAAATGACCAATATTTTTAGTTCATTCAGCTTCCAAATGACATTGCAATGTGCAATCTGTTCAATGAAAGTGACTGGTTTATAAACCACAGAGCTCTGCATTCAAGGACTCACTCAATGTGCAGCTTGAGAAGGGACAACTGGGCTTCAGGTAGGTCAAGGCTAAGAGAGCAGGAGCTGGGGACATGAAGCTGTCAGCAGAATCCTGGAGTGCCAAGAGATAGAGCAGCACACAAACCAAAATTCTCATCCTTGAAAATTCTGTTCAGGGCTCACTACCACACACCTTCCAAATGCTGAGGCACAGCACATTCTATGGGACCCTGCTGGACTCCCGGCCTATCACAGCACCTCACTGTTGAGTGAGATTGTCTCCACATCATGGCAGGTCACTGCCAGTAAGCTGAAGAGGGATTTAACTGAAGCAGTGTGGGGCAGCAGATCTCAGTGTCACCAGCCAGGCTGGGCATTGGCAGACACTTCTGGGAAAGGGCCAGAGAGTAAATGCTTAGACTCCGGGTGCTATCCCAGAGGAGAAATTGACCATGCTATTTGGATATTTACCTAACAAGAAAGGCAAAAACTAATTCCACTATGGTTTACTGATTAAATACAAACTAAAATACTGCATAATGCCTTTGTAAAGTCAGTCTATATTGAAAAGAATTAAACTCTAGGTTGGGAGGGGCAATATTTCACTCCACTGCGGTCCTGAACTAGTGGTGCCTATCATGGGATAGATTTCCAGTCCTCACCAATAATATCCATGATAGCCTGTAGGCTATAGCAAATGATAACACAAATGTGGATTGGTCACTCTGGCCAGACCTGGGAACTGAAACACACGTAATAAGGATGACTCCTAGTATACTAAATCAGAAAATCTGTGTATGGAGCTAGCAACTTGTGTCTTAGCACAGTCTGCAAGGCTTTCTGTTTTAGAGGAACATTTATGAACTACTGGTTTCTATCATTCATTCATTGTTTTAGTTTCCTGGGTTTCTTGTTTTTCCATATGAAGTTGAGCTGTACTAAAGAACAACAGTAATAAAAACTGCATTGGTATGGAAACAAAAAGATTAATCAATGGAATTGAAAGACAAACCCAGAAATAAACCCACACGCCTACAGACACATGATTTTTGACAAACAAGGCCAAACCATACAATGGAAAAATGAAAACATCTTCAACAAATGGTGCTGGGCTATGTCTGCATGTAGAAGAATGCAAATAGATCCATATTTATCACCTTGCAAAAAAAGCTCAAGTCCAAGTGGATCAAAGACCTCAACATAAATTCACTGAATCTAACAGAACAGAAAGTAGAGAATAACACTGAGTGAATTTGTTACAAGAGACAACTTCCTGAACAGAACACCAATGGCTCAGGCCCTAAGATCAACAATTGATAAATAGGATCCCATGAAACTGAAAAGCTTCTGTTAGGCAAAAGACACCATCAATAGGACAAAATGGCAGCCTATAGAATGGGAATAGATCTTCCCCAACCCTATATCCAATAGAGGACGAATATCCAAAATATATAAGGAACTCAAGAAATGAGACACAAACAATCCAAATAACCCAATTAAAAATGAGGTACAGAGCTAAACAAAGAATTCTCAACAGATGAATCTCTAATGGCTGAAAGGCCTTTAAAGAGATGTCCGACATCCTTAGTCATCAGGGAAATGCAAACCAAAAGGACTCTGAAATTCCACCTTACACCCATCAGAATGGCTGGGATCAAAAACTCAAGTTACAGCACATGCTGGAGAGGATGTGGAGCACGGGGAACACTCCTCCATTGTTGGTGGAAGGGCAAACTTGTACAAGCCCTCTAGAAATCAAATTGTCAGTTTCTCAGAAAATCGGGAATAGTTTTACCTCAAGGCCCAACTATACCAGTCCTAGACATATACCCAAAAGATGACCCACCATCCCACAGGGACACTTACTCAACTACGTTCATAGCAGCTTTATTTGTAACAGCCAGAAACTGGGAACAACCCAGATGTCTCTCAACCAAAGAATGGATAAAGAAAATATGGTTCATTTACACAAAGGAATACTACTCAGCAATTAAATACAATGACAACATGAAATTTGCAGGTAAATAGATGGCCCTAGAAAATAATCAGATCGAAAAGGACATGCATGGTGTGTACTCACTTATGAGTGGATATCAGCCATAAAGTACAGAATACCCGTGCTACCATCTGCAGACACAAAGAAGCTAAATAACAAGGAGGGCCCAAGAGAGGATGCTTGAACCTCATTCAGAAGGGGAAATAGTCATTGGAGATAGATGGAGGGAGGGAACTGGGTGGGAGAGGGGACGGGGAGGAAAACAGGATTGGGAGATCTGGTATAGGGAGAGATGGGGAGAGATTGCCTCACGACTGAATGGAAATTCACAGTGGGTGTGAGTCAGGGGAGAGGCATCGCTAGGATGTACCAGAGACCTGGGAGGGGGGAATCTTCAGGGAGTCTATGGGGGTGACTCTAGCTGAGACTCCTAGCAATAGGGGATATGGAGCCTGAAATGCCCACCTTCTGTAGCCAGACAGGACTCCCAGGGGAGGGATAAGGACACCAACCCACCTAAAAACCTTCAACCCAAAATTTGTCCTACCTACAAGAAGTGCAGGGACAAAGATGGAACAGAGACTGAGGGAATGCTCAACCAATGACTGCCCAACTTGAGACCCATCCTATGGGCAAACACCAATTCATGACACTTAATGATTCTCTTAATGACAGTTATGCTAGGCTTGCAGACAGGAGCCTAGCATAACTGTCCTCTGAGAGGCTCCACCCAGCAGCTGAGTAAAACAGATGCAGAGAACCACAGCCAAGTCTTGGACTGAGCTCAAGGGGGAAGTCTTGTGGAAGAGTTGGGGAAAGGGTTGGAGAACCCAGAGGGTAGAGAGACTCCTCAGGAGGACCAATAGGGGTCAACTAACCTGGACCCTTAGAGACTCCCAGAGACCGAACCATCAACCAAAGAGCATATGTGGGCTGGACTTAGGCACTTCTGCACATATGGAGCAGATGTGCAGCTTGGTCTTCATGCGGGTCCCTCAACAACTGCAGCAGGGGTTTACCCTGACTATTGCCTGCCTGAGGATCCTGTTCCCCTAACTGACCTACCTTGTCTGGCCTCAGTGGGAAAGGATGTATCTAGTCCTGCAGTAACTTGAGGTGCCAGGATGGTTTGGTACCCAGGGGAAACCTCCTCTTTCTCAGAAGAGAAGGGGGCAGCTGTGTTAGGGGAAGAACAATGTGAGAGGAGACTGGGAGGAGGGAAAGCTATGATCAGGATGTAAACAATAAATAAATTAATGGAGAAAAAGAACTACTGGTTTAAAGGATCAGAGATAGCCCACCCACCCTACTATCACCATGGCAAAGGCCAATCCCAGCGTTTAGCACTGATGTTAATCCAATGAATTTGGGTAGCTTCCCAAACCCCATCATGCTAGGGATTTAAATCAAGGACCTCAACACTTCTTAAGCAAGTGTTCTTCCATTGTACTGTCCCCCATCTCCGCTACCCTCAGTTTTAAAATAGACTCATGAGGTTTGCGAAATTCATTTGAGAAACATGGCCCATCTAGCCACACTTGTTCTGAGAAGCCAGCTGAGCCTTGTGGAGAGCCACTAGGGGGCTAAGCTCTCAGATGCTGTGTTCAGCAGGGCCACCTGGAGCTCTCTAATGGAAGCTGTGGCTTTTCACCTCTGAATTGCTACCTGAGATCCTCTGGCTAGTGACAGATAAGTGGAACTACCGTACACAGGAGCTGTTTCCTGATCGAATGGGCGGTCTCGGTGCCGTAATCATTTCATACAATTTATAAATAACATTTCTGTAGTAAGCTCAAGAAGTGCAGAGGCTGACCTCTGGTCGATTCCTACTCTAGGCCAACTCTTTCTGAAACTGTCTCAGCATCTCCAGGGGTCCAGTGGAGATAATCTATCCAGTCTCACTGGGGGAACTGTGTTGAGAATCAACTGAAGTTTGCGATGGCCTCTGCAGAGGACAAATACTGAAAATTATTAAGCATCATTGTCCTCACAGGCTGACAAGCTGATGTTTATGCTGACAAAAGGAGTGGAGAGAACCTCTTGTTCACACAACATCTCTCTTGGGACTAAATAGACTGTGTCACTGCCCATCTGGCACTCTTAAGCATACTGACGAGGTTTGTTAAAAATTCACATAACTCTTTAGCTACACTGAATGGTAAGGCTCTGCAGCCATTTTAAACGTGATCCCACTGGCTTGATCACACTATCTGAAATTCAAAATGTTGGGACTCTTAGAGATTATGTAACAGGGATAGGGACCTGGGGGTGTCCACTGGAGGGGTGTGGGAGTCTTCCAGAAGCATCTTGGATCTCTTATTAAGATCAACTACTTGACCCAATTAGCTGGGTGAACCCTAGGAAGTCTGAATGGCCCAGACCTGTGTGCACAAGAATGGGAGCTTTAGATTATTATGTAAACCCCCACCCCCCAAAAAATCCTATTGCTGTTAAACGCTGTCCTCAGATACCCTAGCATCTTGTTGCTCCGTGAGAATCCTGACCAGAGCCAGAGAGCCAATATGAAAGTTTCAGAACAAAGACCCAGCACCCAAGCCCGCAGTGATCAGGGGAAGACTGAGGAAAGTACTTTTGGAAGAAGATGAAACTGAAAACGGGAGGCTTGGTGTCTTAGTCAGGGTTTCTATTGCTAAGAGGGAAACGCCAGGACCAAAAAGCGAGATGGGGAGAGAAGGGTTTATTTGGCTTACTTCCAGGTAATAGTCCATCACTGGAGAAGTCAAGACAGGAACTCCAGCAGGGCTGAAGCCGGAAGGCAGGAGCTGATGCAGGCCATGCAGGAGTACTGCTTACAGGCTTGCTCAGCCTGTTTCCTTGTAGAACCCAGGACCACCAACCCAGGGATGGCACCACCCACAATGGGCGGGGCCTTCCCCCAGGAAGCACTAATTGAGAAAATGCCTTACAGCTGCAGCTGTGTCTTCTCGAAGCATTTTCTCAACTGAAGCTCCTTCCTCTCTGATGACTCTAAATTGTCTCAAGTTGACTCACAAAACCAGCCAAAACTATTAGGAAACACATTCCAGGGGCAAACATTCAGTCCTGAGACTGTTCTGCAAAGCTCAGAAGTAAGAGGGAGGGCAACTTCTTCCAACAGCACAGAAACAGAAAGGAACATTAGAGTTTGAAGACATAAAACCACAGGGAGCCATAATAGACCACAACTCTGAAAGGCTCCTTTGGTTGGTTTGTCCAGGCAGGCTCTTGCTGTGCAGCTCAGGCTGGCTTCCAAATTATGACCTCTTGTTGCAATCTCCTGATACTGAGACTGAAGATGTATACCACCATAGCCAGCATAAAATGAAGGCTTTTAAAAAGAAAATAATTCTTTTACATAGGTTTGCTGGAACTCAAGAGCAAAAGCTCTCTAGACAGCCCTGCTCTCCCATCTCCTGGTCTTCATTCCCCCTCAAATAAAAATCATTTTTCCCAAGTGAGACACAGAAACAAGAACCCTCTTCCTGTTTCCTGGGGCCAACCATAAAACACACAAATATAGCTCTTAACTTCCTTTCACCTCACGGCGTAAGAGATACCTATAAAGTAACTCTCCGTCCTGCCCTGTTTGATTGTTCGTCCTCAGAGATCCCGTTCTAAGGGGCATCCTTACCTACCCCATATGTGCAATAGAGGAAAACTACAACTGGGGTCCCAGGAGGGCAAAGATGGGCCTTTCTGAGTTTCTAGTCTAGTTTAGGTACTGGATCCAATTTTTAAATATTAAAGGTAACCTTTTGTTGTCTCTATTAGCAATTTGCTGAAGTGTTTTACTTTGAGGATCATTAACTGGAGTATTAAACTTATAATACAGTTACAATGTCTTTTATGACTTTGATCTTGCTTTACTAGGGGGAAAGCAACTTGCTACCCCGGGGTCTGGTATTATTCATCTGCATGTACTTGTGTGTGTGTGTGTGAGATTCATCTGCATGTACTTTGGGTTTTTTGTTTTGTTTTGTTTTGTTTTTTTTTAAGTTTGTATAGTAGTTTTGCTTTAAATTGTTTCGTGTAGCTGGGAAGCATATCTGGAATGCAGGTTCATTGTACTGAAGAACAGGGACCTGGATTCCTTCTCTGTTGTCTTTGCATTTTCCTTTGCGAAACGGGGTTTCACTATTGGCTCGGCTAGCTTCAAATATATAATTCTCCTGCCTCGGTCTCCCAAATCCGATGGATCTGACTGAAAGTTACTGACAGAAGCCACGTCATGGAATAAGGCCGTTTCAGAGATGTAGCCCACCACGGTGAAGACGGCATGGAGCTGAGGTCTTGGAGACGTGTGGGAACAACCCCCTGGGTTGGAAAGCAGAAGCAGTTTTAGCCTTTCAAGGCCCAGCTCTCGGGGCTTGCGTCTGCCAATGAGGAACCTAAAGTCCCATGGCCTACTAAAACAGCACCCATAGCTGGGGACCGGGGGTTTAAACACATGAGCCTCAGGAGGAATATTTCACATTCAAGCCAGTGCACCGTCTTCTTTCTAACACACACATTTTAGTACATTCTGTTTCACCAGGTAATCATTTATCTAGGACAAACTTCACAAATCATATGCACGTAATTTCGTGTATTTGGTGTCTTAGCCGAGCTCAAAATTTCATCTTAGAACCCAAGTGTAAGAAAGGGAAGGAGTGTGTGCTGTCCTTAGAGGACGGGGCCATCTTTACCCCCTGGGCGGAAGTTCTTGGACTCACGCGAACCTTAGGTTCTGCTCACCTCCTCAGGCTCCCATCCTTAAGTGCTAAGAGGCGAGAGCCCAATAAAGCACAGACCTGTGCAGTCTTTGCTCAATCTAGAACAGCAGGAGCCATCAGTACGTCCCCTCTCAGAAACCAGCAAGCTTCCGAATAGCCAGCGAGACTTCCACTTACAATGTTCTCCGTCTCGAATCCTTGTAAATTTCTCAGCAGCTGAGTTTACCTTGTGGATGTTTGTGGCTTATGTGACTGATGGCAAAACCCTACAAACTGCCGCTGCATTTGTTTGGCAAGGTTGAGAAAGTCATACCCAGGAAGAAACATGTGATTCTGGACCTCCCTTCAAAGAAGAAACACTGGTGAGTCTCAGAACCGAGAGGAAAAGAGTCCTTGGATGGACCAGAAGAAAAGGAGAGGTGTGGCTGTGTATGATTCGTAACCGGCAGCACAGGAAAAGCAGCCTCCTTCCAGAGACACAGGATACCCAGCCTCCTCCAGACTAGAGGTTGCAAATCCTACACAATTTTTATTTCTTACCTTATATAGTGTTAGAGATTGAATCTATGACTTTGCATATGTTACACCCCTTGTCCCTTGAAGATTCTGCAACCATGTGTAAGACTGATGAAAAATTAGAAACTCTAACAAATGAACACAAAAACACCATAAGCGTTTTTAAATTTAGTGTGAGTATGCTACCTGGCTCATACAGAAAAAGAAAATCTGTGAGATACATCTTTGTATCTCAAAGTGGACTCAAAGCGGGCTTAGCCTGAGCCATTTCTCTGTCTTAAAACTGTGCAGGCCCCCAGATGCTTGTCCCTTTGTGGATAGTGAGATCTTAAATGTAAATAATCAAGAGAGGAATTCCCGAGGTGATCCGGAGCGTCTGTGTGCTCACTAATGATCAGCAGAAGGGAGTAAACAGTAATCTGTTGTGTGGCAACTGAAGGAGGAACTGCAGGTGTGTGTAAGGCCTGGAAATGGTGGCGATGGCTCGGTTTGAATGCAGAAGAATGTGCCAGGGGCAGAAAGATGCCTTCCAGCTGGAGAAAATGCCAACAAACACCTCTGGGCTGTTGTCTGGAGAAACAAGCGAGTTAGTGATCTAAAGAAACCTGAAAAGCAGCAGGGGCTGAAGCAGACCAGGGTGTCAGAGAAGAAGGGAGCAGATGGAGCTACAACAAGACCACTAAGGTGGATATGAGGAGGCAGAAACACAATGATGGCCAAAGACATAGACACCCACCAGCTTAACCTTAGCTGTGAAAGCTTAGACTGTGCTTTTAAATTTTTATTCTTGAAAAATTGCTGGTGTTTTATAACTAGGTCAAACCATCCCGTGGCTCAGATAGAAGGATTGTGTTCTTTTCTGATTCGTAGGGGAGATACGTTATCAGACAATAATTCACAGTCACAAGGTTCTCTTCCTTAAGTTCGTGTTATATAATTCGCCTTTCTATGTATGATTGCCCATTGACTTGTGGTTATCTCAGCTTTCCATCACTAAGCTAAAAATACCTGACATAACTTTTAAAGTTTATTAAGAGTTAATGTAGTTGATGAAATTGATAAGGGTTTGCCTGAGCTCACCATCTGAGAGGCTTCAGTCAGTGATTGTGAGGTGTCAATGCTCTCAGCCCATGGTGGCATGTTATGGGGAAGCATTCAGTGAGCTCCTGGCCAGATGCAGGAAAGAGGAAGAGGAAGGGACTGGGTACTAGGTCCCTCCTTCCTTCGAGGATGGACGGTCCCTAAACACACTCCACTTCTTAAAGATCCCACCATCTCCCTACAGTTCCACAGAATGACAAAAAAGACTGTCCCACAGGGACCTTTGAGAAACACTTAGCCACGCTACAGCTAGCTCAATACAAAACCATAAAAGAATAATTTATAAGCTGTGAAGCATGTCACCTGCAGAGGAAGCTCAGCGATCTCTAATCCAAGTGATAGAAAGGTCCAGAGCAGTACAGCTTCTCTGTGCTTGAGGACATTGTGAAAACACTTTTTTTTGTTTGTTTGTTTTTTTGTTTTTTTGTTTTTTTGTTTTTCGAGACAGGGTTTCTCTGTGTAGTTCTGGCTGTCCTGGAACTCAACTCTGTAGACCAGGCTAACCTCGAACTCAGAAATCTACCTGCCTCTGCCTCCTGAGTGCTGGGATTAAAGGCGTGCGCCACCACTGCCTGGTGTGAAAACACTTTTCTATGTCTTGTATAAATCAGTATTTCTGAGAAGGAGTGGTGGCCTAAGAAACATTGCATATTTAATCCTTCTAGTTCCCACACCTATAAGAATAAGAAGGCTCGGAAGCTAGGTGTGAACCTTTGGAAGATATCTTTCCATTAGTCACGTCATTCAATGCCAACTATTAAATGTCATGCGTTGTTTAACTAGTGCATTAATACATATAGGGCCCAAAAGAGTCAATCAACAAACATGCCCTTGGGTGGATTTTTCTTCAGGAACAAAGAGAAAATGGAATTATCCAGTCTGAACCAACTTATTATATCCTTTAAATACATGAAATATTTCCAAGCCTCCACCTTTCCAATGGGGTGAAAAGATCAGCCAGGATAAAACCACCTACCTCACTTAGAGGCACAGGTACCTAACACTCCTGTCTTAGTTAGGGTTGTACTGCTGTGAACAGACACCATGACCACAGCAACTCTTATAAAGGACAACATTTAATTGGGGCTAGCTTACAGGTTCAGAGGTTCAGTCCATTATCATCAAGGTGGGAGCATCGTTGCATCCAGGCAGGCATGGTGCAGGAGGAGCTGAGAGTTCTACATCTTCATCTGAAGGCTGCTAGCAGAATACTGACTTCTAGGCAGCTAGGATGAGGGTCTTCAAGCCCACACCCACAGTGACACAGGGCCACACCTTCTAATAGTGCCACTCCCTGGGCCGAGCATATACAAATCATAACAATCCCAGTGTCCCCACCGACCAGTAGAGATGGGAACAGAAAGTCAAGGAGCCACCACTGACAATGGAGCCCTGGAGTCTTATGACTTCCACCAAGCTGAGGAGCATAGCTTCTTGACTCCAAGCTGGCTGGCAGCCCTCACTTTTGGCTTCAGCTGTGACATTCTGCATGTCTCCTCCTTCCATTCCTTCATTGCTGAGAAGATGGAGCAGTATGTCCTCCTGGTTTTCATTCTAGAATAAACCTTTAAACAGATGTCTGTGCTGACGAGAAATCTTTTGCAGTAGCCATTGTAAATCATAATCTTATTCCTCTCCCCTGAGTGTGAGGTCATATGTGTATTTACCGCAATAAATAGAAAAACTGTAATTTCCCCGACCAGAAAAAGCAAAAGCTGAAGCTATAACACTGATTGGTACCAAATTTCCAGAGTTTATCATTTTACTCTCACTGCATTAATATTAATGTCATCAAAGAAATACTCTGTGAATGATTGGGAGGGATCTGAAAGAAATCTGTGACAGAACCACTCTGTCAGGCAAAGACCTTGAACTCTGTAATTTATGTATGTTCTCAGTTCTCCTCTCCCTCCACTTTTCTCCCCTTTCCTGCTATACCTTTGCCATAGCCAAACCCAGGTCCTTTTTGTAAAGATTTTGGAACGTAATAACCATCAGAAGTATCTTAAAATATCTCTCCAATTCACTGCATATCATTCTCCAGTCTAGAACACCAATGCCTTGTCACCATAGGAAGCTGTATAATTACTTTGCTCATCAAGAAGTGATGTTGGCATCTATGTGCCAGTACAAAATATTTGCAATGCTTCTCCTACATAATGATATTTCTATCTTTTTTTTTTTCTGTAAAACGAAGCCAACTCAGATTATTGTCAGTAAGATTTTATACAATTCAAAACCAAACTTAGGAAAATGCTGTGATTATTTTTCCCTTTCAGGGGAAAAATATCCACAAATACAAGTGTTACTGTGAATGCATTTTAAGCATTTAACCTATCTTTTATGGTTCTAATATCAGAAGAGGCCCATTGGGTAAAAACAGTCTATGAATACTTCTTTATTGGTTTTATGGTTTTTTAGGTGGATATCTTGTGCTACAAATCTATGAGGGGCAAGCATTTTCTTTATGACATTGACTGTGAGCACATGGCAAGAGCCGCTGTGAGGCCATCAGGAAGACATTTGTTCTAATAAGCAATTGGTTCTTATGGTAAACAAAATATTATTGTACAAATATTATTATTGTTGTTGTGGTGGTGGTGGTCCTTCTGCTCCATCATAGTGAGCTTTAAGCATTAAGACTCAATAGTCGCCAGGCAGTGGTGGCACACGCCTTTAATCCTAGCACTCAGGAGGCAGAGACAGGAGGATTTCTGAGTTGAAGACCAGCCTGGTCTACAGAGTGAGTTCCAGGACAGCCAGGGCTACATAGAGAAACCCTGTCTTGAAAAACCAAAAAAAAAAGACTCAATAGTCACATGTTCAGGAGCTGCCGGTGATGATTCTAAACCATGGTGAGGGCTCTGGAGACCCATCCCTTAGATTCCTAAATAGCAGGTGTCACATGATCGTTCCCTCTTGACAGTGCTGTGTGATATAAGGAATCCAAACAGCTCAAAGCATAATTACACAAGGAGTGTGAAGCACAGAGGACAGTAGAGACAAAGGAGCCCTGTGGGTTTCCTGGGATTTGCTTAGAACTGCAAAGCAAATTAAGGAGTCTTTCTGTGTCTAACTCTCCACTGCGTGCCCAGTACCCTGTGTGGTGCCACTCAGGTAGAACTGTCTGTGAACACATACCCACTAGCAGGCAGCCATTGAGACTTCCCCAGTGATCTTCAGTTTATCTCAAGTCTCCCATGTCAGTTACAGAGTTATCTCTTTTCCCTTGCATGGGTTATTAATTATCTTGATCAACCTAGCCCAATTATATGCTAATAAGACCACACCCTCTAATTATCTTCTTGTCCAGCCTCCAATTCTCAAAATATATGTCCTTAGGAAAACTTTCTGTGAGTGTCCAGCCTAACTTATTTTCTCCCACTGCCCGCTCTGACCTCTCTCAAGATCTTTTAATTGGTTCATAAGACTTATCAAGGTCCGGAATTCTCCCCTTCGTTTGCTCACATTTGCTAACACCTGCTGAAGGTCTTGTTTGCTGTGATCTTCCAGATCTGTGCCTGCCATGATGATTAGCAGGTGCCCAACAAATATCTCTCATGTGAACAATATAGGAGTTGCAGTGGTCACTGAGAAACCAGAAGAGCTACTCACGAAAGTACTCACTGTATGAATCAAAGACCTGCCACCCAACCAGCAGTCTTGGGATCTTTTGGCTCCTTACTTCTGAAATTCTTTGTATCTTCTCGTTCCTGCTGTGTACCCACAATAGCTCACATCACAAGTAATGTTCTAAGATTGGACATATGAGTCTATGAGTCATGAGCGGCTCCAAGAAGGACGAGCTATCTACTCATCTGCTATAAATTATGCAAAATAGTATGGCCATCAAGGTGGACATTAAGACACATTTTGGGAAGACAGGCCAACTCGGACTGTGGGTCTCTTCCTGACAGCTTCACTGATGAAGCTCTTACTGCAGAGCTCTCACTGAGCTCAGCTTTGATCTGCTTTCAGGCCTGCCAGAGCACTCTAGTTCCCATTTCAAGTCTCAATTACTGTGAAAGGCACTAAATCCAGCTTTGATGGTGTTCATGGAAAATGGTAGAAAATTCAGGCAAACAAAAATGAGCCTACTTGTTAGAGAAAACAACCTCTAACAGATTTTGATGGCTATGATGATACAAGTGAACCAGGCTGGAGACCAGGTGAAGGTAGTCATTGACACCTGCCATCTTCTGAGGTCAAGGTGGGAACCTTCCTGTGTGTGTGCTGAGGACTGTGCTTTAGAGTTTACCTCAGTTCCTCCCTTCAGTCATAGTTTGGGTTTCAACTGTTTGCTTAGCTCTCAGAAGCATAAGAAATGGACTTGGCTGTGTCCTTAACAGCAGCATGACCTTTACTTTGGTTTCAAAACTGAGTTCTTGAGAAGTATCCCTTGAGAGTTTCACTTGCAGACTCTGGGGGGTTGGAAGCTGAGGCAAGCTAGTCCCTTGATCACACAGCAGTGGTCTTCAGGGAAATGCTAGAACACAACACTGTAAGTGCTAACTCCAGGAAACCCCAGGGCTCAGCAAAGCCCAGCTGTGGAAATGCTATCCTGGGACTCTACGGCCCCATTACTTCATCAGGACTTTCTCTATGTTCTCTTCTCTATCTCTTTTGTTCTCAGGGAAATCAGACAGACACTAATCCAGAGTTACACTTCGTGTTTTCTGTCTTCTTAGGCTCTTGTTCCAATCTAGTCATAACAGATCTCAATGAAAAATACATTGAGGTTGCCTTGAAGGTAAATTACAAGATGTCCATGTAACCTGGGGTTCCAGAGACAACAGTTATATGGGGGGTGTGCACTCTGGGTGGTGTTTGTGTTTATTTTGTTGTTAGTCCTGCTGCCTCCAGCTGTGCACCCAGTTGTTGGTTCACTTTGCCATGCAGCTCTGTCTTGTTTTCTGTTGTCAGGGCATGAGAGAATAGAGAAGAAACAACAGAGGGGAATGATGCTTTGTTTTCTCTAACCAGGGCAATGATTTCTTTATTTCCTGGTGTTATACCATCCGCAGGCTTGAGAGTCTTTTCTATGACATCCCCAACCGCATGCAAAATGTTCTATTGGCTCCTACAATTTATAATTTGACTGAAGAATTCTATGGGTTTGAAGTCTGGACTTGAGTAAACTGAAATTAAGGTGCCCGAGTTAATCACAGAATGAGGGAACCACTAATACAGAGTGTTCTCACTCCATATATTGGATTTCTGTACGTAGGTCAGGGGTACAGGAATGCTTTAGTCTCTGAGAGTCCCATGTAGATCCTGGTAAATGTGGGTGGTAAGGTGAGTGAGGAAGTCAAGCTGGGAGATGTTAAAACCAACATGGACTTAGCTAAGTTTAATGAGTGTTTACAGAGTGCTAAGCATGGACTTATACCGACGAAATTTATTAAACCTCATCACAGTCATGCTGTGAGACAAGAATTAGTATCACTATCCCCATTGTGGATAGAAAAGCAGAGGGAGGCAAGATTAAGTGATTTAGTCACGTAAATTCAGTAGTCAGTTAGTGGAAGAGGCTGCTTTCAGAACCCAAACGCCTTCCATAACATGAGCGCTCTGGGAGGACGGGCTATGAGGAGGTGGGAGCTGCCGACCTTCTGACTTGAGCAGGCCGCCTTCTGTGGTCAGACTTCTGAAAACAAGGAGGCCTGAGCGTGCGCAGGGCATGGCAGTAACCCCTCATGGGGAAGTGCAGACGTACAGGCGGTGCAGCCAGGCCCAGGCAGATCAAATGATCATACGTTGAGTGGTTGGTCACATTCCATAAGGCCTTTTTTGAAGTTAAAACAGTTACGTTGCCCCTCTTCCATTTCCTCCCTCCAGCCCACCTCATTTACCCTTGCTCTCCCTCAAACTCATGGCCTCCTCTTCTTTTTCCATTGTTGATGCACATTCCTTTTCTTCTTCCCCTAGCTACCTACATACAACCTTCTCAGACTCCGTGGTACTTGCATGTGTATGTTTTGGGGCTGACCACTAGGTATTGGATAACCAACTGGGGAACTCTTCACTGGGAAGACTGTTTCTTCTCAGCTAACATTTCTTAGTTGGCTGTTCTTTGTCTAGGGTTGCAGGAACAAACGGTCTCATGGTCCCTGCCCCAAGTGAAACATCTACAGCACTACTCCTGTACCAAAGGCTCCGAGAATATAGTAGAAAATGGGACAGGAGATAAAAGTCAGTGGAGGAGAAAGTTTGCTGGGAGACTGCGTCTCTAGAGATAAAGACCTTTCAAAGGAGTGAGTGGAAAGCTATGGGGTCAGAGCTTAGCAACTGTACTCAGCTCATCTCTTTTCTCTGTACCTAACTTCTTAGGATTGTTGGGTGTTCAAAACATAGTGCTGAGTGTTTAGGTCCTGAGACATCAATGAATTCCGTTATGCTGGACCCTCGGTCGTCTACAAGAAGGAACCTGTGTCCTAAAGCTCAGAAATCATTGGCCAGTAAAATAAGAAGGGAGTGTGGCTAGATCTGAGTTACTTTGTTACTGCTTCACCGAATACCTTGACATAGGTGGAAATGCCCTGAGAATCGTGGGTGATCGTGTGTATTGCAGAGGTAATTTAAAAAAAGAAACTCCACTGAAAACAGATGGGTGCAGGATATCTTCTGATATCCTGAGTTGGAAACAAAGAAAATGACTGTTACAAAGAGCAGTCTAAACACCCAAGGAGCTCGGTTTGGAAGGAAGACTTTGAGCAATAAACCATAAATGTTGTTCCAGTCATCAATGTAAGCAGCTACATCCCACAGCCCCTCTGTATGTCTAGTTTGTCTAGATAAAGATTTCTCTGCTCCTAAGCCATCGAATGAGTCTTGAATGTGCACCTGGTGGCTATAATTTATGTGCAATGTGAAACTATCAATGGTTTAATCTGCCCCAAATCTTAATGTAGTTCTTTAATAGTATCCCTGTGTGTATGTAGCCCTGCAGGACAGAGATTAGAATTTGCCATTTTGTCCCTTGGCAGACAACTCTGGAATGAAATGGGGCTTCAGGTCCAGTCTTTGTACAAAACACCAGATCATTATCAGGGGTTCAAGAAATGTGGGGATTCTGAGCCAAAAGGGCTTTGACAAACCCCTGAAGGAGTTGGGTTACTTTTTGTTTGCAATGATTTCCGTAAAAGGAGATGCTTCATCGAGGGGCAGGAAGTGTTTTCTCTGCTGTCCTTGGTTTTCCCCTCCTCACATTTGACCATGAGTTAAAATGCATGGAAAGAGTTCAGGCTGAAACTCCGATCGTAGCTCGGGTCTGTATGTCAGAGGTCACCTTTCAGGTACACAGGTGATGCCATCTTTAGGATTCATATACCCTGTCTCCCCTTGGATATCCTAGCCACCTCTATCTCCACTTCATTAATGATCACTGACCCTGTATGATTGACCCTGTGTACTTGGTTTCTTTATTGTTCTTTTGTGCAATACATTCTCAGGATACTGTGTGCCTTTGGAAGAACCTTGTGGCTAGATCTTTGGGTACCAGAGTCACCCTGATACAGCCTTGGGCAGTAACACCCACCACAGTCACCACTAACATACCCTTGTCTGGATGCCAAATTTTAGACAGCCTTGATTTTATCTGCCTTTCTGCTCCTCTGTCTGGCCACGACATTTTAATAACTCATTGAAACCTGTCAAACTTTCTCAACACTCAGTGGGGAAATTCCATTTGAAAATTCTTTTTCTTGTCATTTCTACCATGCACTTGAGAGAGAATGAAGATATGAAGATAAGAAATAGGATCTCTGTGTGTGTGTCTCTCTGTCTGGCTCACTCGAGTGTGTGTGTGTGTGTGTGTGTGTGTGTGTGTGTGTGTGCTCTCTTCTGTCTTTCAAATGACGTAGGGAGTTTGAACAACCTCCCTACCCCCACTTCTCTTTGAAGCTAACCCTGATTCCCATTCCCTAAGGCTTGTGTTACCACCAGAGGGTAGAGGGATGGAACTGTAGGACCTGCCCAAGGAAGCATCTTCCAGCCCATCCTAACCTCAGATGAGACTCAGAGGCCCATGTCCCAGGGAGCCACTGAGGTCCTTTAAGGCTGGTTACACAGCCCAGTTCTGCTCAAGTGTGATAGCATCTGACAGAGGTTTTAGTCAGTCTGGTGGTGAGAGCACCCAGCTTTGTGTGCCTGCTCTGCCCCGCCCTGGCTAGGTTCGCTGGGGGACAACTTACTGTGTTCTTGGGGCATCCACGCTGCAAACTCGCAAGTGTAGGTGGGGCAGGGAGCGAAGCTTTGTGCACTGAAAAAAAAAAAGAAAAGAAAAGAAAAAGGAAAGAAAAAAAAAGGAAAGAAAGAAAAAAGAAAGAAAGAAAGAAAAAGGAAAGCAGAGAGGAGGGGGGCCGGAAGAAACAGAGACCTGAAGACTACTCCCTGGCTCCAGGGACAGCATCACTCAGATTCTAATGGGGGACTCCCTGGGAGGGGCCAGCCTTTCTTTGGATCCTCTTGGGCTTGGTGCTCAGACAGGTAGTTGGGAGAAAAAGAGCCAAGCTGTCAGCTGAGGCTGAAAGGCGGTTCAGCGGCGTCCAGCACCCTGCCTTACGCGATCGCGCCCCGACCTGGCTCAAGCACGCGGTGCAGGTGTCATCTCCCCTGGTTCCCCTCCAGGGAAGGGGGACAAGTCCCTTCCGAAGGGACGGGCGGCAGGCTGGAGAGGAGGCAGGGGAGGTGCTGGGGTAGAGGGGGCGGGGCGGGGGGCGGCTGCCCCCCTGAGAGCCAAGCCGGGCCGGGTACCAACTGCCATCCTGCCGCAATTTCCCTGTGTCATGGCTCCCGTCTCTTAGCAACAGCCGCCAGTCCGGCCGCCCGGAGCAGCCGCCGCGGGCTCAACTCCACCCGGCGGAGCCCGGCGCGCCGCAGCTACACAAAAGAGGCGCAGGGCCGGGGAGCGCGCGGCCGCAGGGTCGGCAGTGAGCGTGGCGGGAGGGGACCATAGCAGCGGAGGAGGCGCGCCGGAGGGAAGAAGGGCTCCAGGCGGCGCGCGGAATGCGGAGGACCTGACACTTCTTGGAAACTCTTGGAAATGGCTCCCGCCACCGCGCCCGAGGGGACTGCGAGCCCCTGGCGCAGGTTTGTCCCCATCGGGCTGTCCAGCCGCTCTCGCGCCCGGGGCTCCGGGGCGCTGTCCCTGCGCTCCGCCGTCGGCTCGGGCTGAAAAGTTTCTCCATGGTTCTTTGTGTCTCCCGAGCTGCCCCGGTCTCCCTGGGTAAGTGAGCGATTATTGTTTGCTTAGAGTGCCTCCATTTTGAGCATTTCTGTCAATCCCCGGCCTCCGAGCGCCCTTCGCTAGCCCTCCTGTCCCCGAGCCCTGGCCCCTTGGCGGGTGTTCCGAGCCAGGTGTTCTCCTGGGCGTGCTACCAGGGCTGCGCTTCCCAGAAAAGGCGAGTTGGGGATTGCCTTCACTTCGCTCCAGCCAGTCCTCTCTCCAGAGGCGGACTCGCAGCAGCTGCACTCATGTGACTAGACCAAAGCAAGGGCAAGAGACTCGCGGCCCTGCGGGCCAGGGGCCGGGGGTCGAGGTCCTGGGTTGGGTGAGGGGCACAGCATCGCTCACAACCTGGGTCCCTAAGTCTCTGGTGCCGGGCTCTATCCATCCTGAGCGGAGAACTTGAATCTCTCTCTTGGAAGCAGTTGTATTTTTAGACATCCCTCTTTTGATTCCCCATCCTCCCTTCCTTAACCAAGGCAGAACTCGCGCCAGGCAGCCAGTTTCGAAGGCAGAGGAGATCCACTGCTAAGTTTGTTTTCCTTCGTTTGGTCTAAGGAAAGCCTCAAAAGGGGGCTTTTCTGGGTCACCTGACCTTTGTCAGTATTCTGTGTCAGATCGTGATATGCTGAAAAGGAGTTCATCTTTCAAGAGAACTGGAAGAATAATAAACTAGGGAATAATTACTAGCTATTAAACTAATTTTAAATAGCTTCTGTAAACCATTGTTGAAATCTATTCCAACTTTCCTTACATTCTGCTGGATGTGAAGCTGGCTTACAGAGGAGGAATACAGAAAGGAGCTTCCCTCCTCCAAGACATCCAGCTCCTGGGGGTATCTGATCAACACCCATCTCTCTTCAGAGAGCCACCCTGGCCGCTGAAGCTGGCTTTGTTTCTAAAATGCCTAGACCTGAAAGTCTCTTGAAGCCAATCCAGACAGACTTCAAGATTATTAAAGACCCTGGAGCCTACAGCTCAACTAAAGCAGCACTATTTATTTTGCAGCCATACAATAAGTACAAGCATGGGGGACACTCTCTCATGTTTATTCGGTGTTTATACTTACTGGTACAGGACCTTTTAAAAACCAGATTTTAAAGGTTTACAGATGTGGCCTCTCCATTGGGTTCTCCCTCCCTAAAACAATTAGGATTTCTTTACTGAATTCCAACCAAGTTCCAAAGAGATACCGATTTAAACAAATACAAAAACCAGACTGCCATTAGTTTGCCCAGGTGGAGAAAAGCTCGTACCCAGATTGATGTACTAAAGGAATCAAGGGTCGTAGCTCTTCACTCATGCACCAATTAAAAGCAAAATTCTTCCCAAATAACTTACATTTTTCCAAAGGATAATTTATTCTGCTACATGAGCTGTCTTGAAAGGAATATATATATATCATCATCATATATATATACATCATATATACATGATGGCCTTAATTTTTAGCATCTCTGTTACAGGAGGGAACATAGAAAATGCGCTCTGAAGACCCAGCAGGACTGGAATTTTAACGTTTGATAATAACCACATACAGGCATCAGTTTTTATTCCTACTTAGCCTATATGGTCAACAACCCAAAGAGCTCCCCAGAGTTAGGCGACTGTTGCTGCCTCCTCTTTGGCACCCCCCCCCCCCATGATCTCCTGAGAAAGGATGGAGAAAACAGCTTTCGTTTGTGGAAATGCCTTCCTATAAATCATCATTATGTGAGTGCTTTACCTGGGTGATTGCTCATTCAGTTGAGCACGTGGGTTCTGTAGAATACTGTTTGTACATTAATAGAGGGTCAGAAAGCTATCATGGCAGAGTTTTCTAATATTGTCATTTTCCCACACAAGAGAGAGGTTTTTCTTGGGGAGATTCCAGAGGACTTCTCATATCCTCTGATGAAATCTAGCACAGGATACCTTTAAAGGGAGTTCTCCAGGGGAGGAGAGAAAGCCAGAAGGAAGAGCTGGGTTACATAACAGTTACCTAAAAGGAAATATTCCATACCAAGGAGCTGTCCAGATGTTGCAAAGTGGAGAGGAGGGGACAAGGAGAGGGCTCTCCTTGCCTACTGCACCAGGATTAGAGTAGCCAAGAAGCAACTTTATGGAAAGATTTGTTGTTGGTATTGAAGCAATATCTCTGAGGCTTTTCTGAGCAAATGAACTGTGTCAGTCATCTGAAGTCAGCCATCCTACTTCTGCGTTGCATTCCTCTCTCACTGGGAAATGAATTCCTTTCTTTTTATACAGTAGTAACTTTCAGAACTGTTTGGTGACTTTGGGACCCACTTGGGCAAATTTCCTGGCTCAGAGGCCTAGCACTCCACAGGCCCCTCCTTTGGGAAACTTTTCCATTGCAGTGAGAGGCTGGGGGGGGGGGGGGGCTCTGACCAAGAAAGTCCTCAAACATTACTTTTGAGTCCCCACATTCACAGGATTTACAAGTATGTCAGGACTCCCACTGGCTGCCAGCCAGGAAGCTTTCAGATGGAGAGGTTCTTGGAGCATGTGGGGGATGGGGAGAGGGGAATGCTTTTCTCAAACTGGTTCAAACCACCTTTTCCTTCCATAACACAAACCCATCTTTGGTCTGTGTACACAGTTCTTGGCCTTGGGGTGGGGGTGGAGACACACCTGGAGTTCCATCCAGGAGCAGGGGCAATCCTGGCATGTGGGCTGTTGCTGCAGCCAAGCCTGCACCCTCTGATTGTCTTCCTCTGCTTTGCTGCAGGAGGAGGTGACCAAGCAGCTAGTGGGCAGCTGGCGCTCCCCCCACACAAGCTTCAGCTGCAGCCCTACGGGCTAGCCTTGAATTCCACTAGTTCACCATGATCGCCACCGGTGGCCTACTGAGGATATCCGCAAGAAAACAGGATCCTCTCCGGCCCCCCAGCCAGGTCCCTAAGCGCAAGAGGAAAGCCAAGAAGAGGCGTAAAAACGACGTGGTAGTGGTGAAAGGCAAGCTGAAGCTGTGCTCCATTTCAGGGCTCATTGCCCTTTGCGGGATCCTAGTGCTGTTGGTGGGCATAGCCATGGCGGTGGTGGGCTACTGGCCAAAAGCCAACGCAGCCAACAGAGGTGGGAACAAGCAGTTGCTGCCTGTGGGCAGTAGCCATCGCATTGGGGCCACCACCAACAGCAGCAATGGCAACAAAAACCCAGCCAAGAGCCACTCTGGGACCCCAGGGGGTATGAACTCCAGTTTTATTGTGGGCGGGCCCAGGAGTCCGCCTCCTGCAAGATCTGCAGCCACCACTTCTTCTTCCTCTTCTTCCTCGTCGGTGGGCTTCTTCTTCCGAATCTTCTCAGGCTACTTGCACTCAGACAAGCTAAAGGTCTTTGGGCCCCTCATCATGGGTATAGGCATCTTCCTCTTCATTTGCGCCAACGCCGTGCTTCATGAGAACAGGGACAAGAAAACCAAGATCATCAACCTGCGGGACCTCTATTCCACTGTCATCGACGTGCACAGCCTCCGCGCCAAAGATCTGGCAGCAGCAGCTGCTGCGGCCGCCGCCGCTGCGGCTTCCTCCTCCGCTGCTGCCCCCGGCTCCGCGCCCCCCGGGGCAGCGCCACTCAATGGCTTTCTCAGCTACGTGCAATCCCGAGGCCTGGAGCTGAAGCCAGGCAGCTGCGCGGGCTCTACGGACGCCTTCGGGGCTGCTGCAATGCTGGCCCGGGGCTCTTGGCCCCACCCCGCTGGGCTAGGCGGAGGCGGCGGTGGGACTCGGGAGGCAGGGTCCCCGCCGGACCTGGCTTCATCTCCGCGCTGTCCGCGGGAGTCCCCGATTCTGACCGAGGCTGTGTACAGCATCTACCGCGAGCGCTCCAGTGGGGCTGGCCGTCGCCGGACCACAGTTGCCGCGGTGGCTGCGGCCACTGCCACTGTCGCCGCGGCTGCCAGCGGCAGCAGCAGCCCGGCGCCCTGCAGCCCAACCGGGAGTTGGGGGCGCCAGAGCACAGCCAGTTCCCTCGTGGGCTCCTCGCTGAGCGCCTTCGCCCTGTTGCCCTTGCAAGGGGACCGGGATAGAGACGGGGACTTGGAGGGCGCAAGCTGCAGCTGGCACAGGCCTCCCGGGGAACGGGGCTCCCGGGATCTCCCCAGGGGAGAACTGGACCTGAGCCTGACCGACCTCCGGGGAGCCGAGGGCGGCGCACGCTGGGCGTCCTGCGAGCCGGAGGAGATCGAGGGCGCGACAACAGCACGCACCGCCAGGGGGCAGGGCGGCCGCTTGCCCAGGACCGGCAGGTACGCGGCCTGGCGGCGCCGCAGCACCAGTGGGCTCCCGGACTACCGGGCACCGCCGTCGCCCGAGCCCCCGCCCTCCCCGTGCGCCGCGGACCTAGACTCCGACCCCCCTGTTACAGACGCCACGCCCTCGCTCCCTCTGCGCCCCGAGGACTCGCCCCGCGTCCGGCGGGAATCCCACAGCTCTCAGTCGGATGACCAGTCCAGCAGCAATAAGGGCTACACCCCCCTGAGGGAGGCTGACACCTCTGTGGAGTCGGTCGTGGATGTGGTGGCCAGGAAAAGGCTAGACTGTGAGGAAGTCACAGATCCCAGTACCGAGCACAGCTCCCCAGAGGGTCCCAGTCCAGAGGCAACTAGGGCAGAGCCTCTGTCTGTGCAGAGGCAGTTTACAAACAAGGAGAAACTCTTCCTGATTTCCAGGTCTCACACCCCAGGAGAAGACCCTGAGCTGGAAAACTCTTCCAACTAGGATGAGCGGGCCAGGGAAAGGAGACACGCGGGTAGAGTCCTACAGGAACTTCTGCATTAAAAGCCCCCACCTACCCCAATAACCCCGTGGACAGGTCCGAGGAAACCATTCAATATCCAAAGAGCTGCAGAATGTTATCCTTGAATTACGTTCACAAGATTCCTGTAGATAACTCAAGCAATTTTTTTTAAAAGAAGCAAATCGTCTTTTTATGTCCGATGGTGATTGTACGTTCGATGAAAACCAAATGTATTAACAGATCACAATCTAGTTCATTAGATGAAATTCTCTTAATTTTCTTAGGATCAAAATAATATATTTTTGACAGTAACTCTATACTTTACTCCTATTTTTCTTTGCCCATCTCCACCCAACTTCCCTCGCTCCTGTACTCTGCTGCTGACTTCGTCCATAGCTGCTTGTAAATGAATGGCAAGCTTTTTATTTCCGTCCTCTTGCAGAGCCTAGTAGAGTTTGTGTCAATTCTCTTAGAATTGAGCTTTCTAGGTGGAGTCAAAGCCCAAAGCATGAGTATTCGGGAAAGAGGGCTCCTTGCCCCACCCCACTCTGCTCTACAGCTGTCCAAATGATTCTATTTTTTAAAGGGATATTTGAATTTTGCTACCAGGGTGTGTGAAGACCAGAGGGCGCCAGCAACTACACTGGACTGTTACATTCTTAAACTCACAATACCAAGTACTCCATGCGTTACTGAGTATTATCACACTTGTATGGAAAATAACATTAATATTTAAAATCTTTTTTAATAAAAAGTTTCCAAACAGTTAAACATACTATTGCCTCATTTTGCCTGAGAACTCGTGATTCTAGAGCACAGGAAGTCCCTTAACAATTCTCTCCTAAATCCAAAATATAATATTTGTCTGTTAAGACTGTCGTCACCTTCTCTCCCAGTGACAGAGGGTCATCAGTAAAGGTGTGAGTGTGCCAACCCATTTCCAGTATGTTTTTAACTTGAAGGCAGAGGCAAGCATGTGACTCTTGTGGATTTCTCTTTTGTGTAGAATGACATTTTGAATAAGTAGTATTTTTTTCTATAATACTTGTAGTTAACCTGGAGTTTAACTTACAGGGGTGTCAGGCTTAAAAACTCCCTTCCTATCCATGAATGTTTCTCTATTTGATTTTGATTTGGGGTCCATGGTCCTGCGTCTATGGCTGACATAAGCCACATAGACGTGTTATAATTCATAAATAGTTCACATTCTGTCAGTTAGCCAATTTCTAAGACCAGAAAACAAAACAATTTACAGTTCTCTTGCCTCTTCTTTGGAGAGTGACCTGAGACTCACGGCACGGCTTTTAAAGAGAAACTAGTGACAGATGTGCTTGATTGGCTCCTCACGCCATGCTGCAGCAGGTATGTGTATTTGGGATAGAAGCAACTCATGGCATTTGCTAGCTATGGAGCTCTTAACAGCATACAAATAGGCCTCTGCCGCCAGATCTGTAAGATGAGGTTAACAAGACCCACACAGCTCTAAGGGAAGCTACTACACAGAGGGGAGGGAGAGCAAGAGCCAGGCTTAGAGCACAGCCTTTAGTGGAGTTTCTGAAGAGATACAATTTAACACAGGGGCTATTGTCATTATGTCTGCCATTGTGATGCATCTTCTGCCAGCTGTAGCAGAAGCCCAAGCCCGCCCCAGGCTTCTGCAATCTGGGGTGGTTATTCATTATCTGTAGAACCACAGACAAATCTCTTAATCCTTTTGGGCCTCTGGTGAATGATGTAATCTCTGTGATCCCCTTCAGCTCTAAGAGCTTAACTTAAATTCAGGGTATTGGGCTTATGCTGGATACCATCTTATATTTGTACACACAACTTAGCAAAGAATGATATGCTCCATAAACTTCCATATAACTTTCTGTAACAAAATTTAAATGGACCTAATGTTTCCTCAAACTATATACATTAAGCTAATAACTTGAATCTCTGGATTAATTTATTGAACTTTTCTATAAAGCAAAAGTGAATTTCTAACAAATAAGAGAGACAAAGAAGTACATTCCCCCCGAACATTGTATCTTCATTCTACTGTTAGAGAGTACTTTGTTTAAAAGTAAACAATCGGCCTGAATAATCTTCAGTGCTGTTTCCAGTCCTCAGAAAATATGGCTTGATGATATTTAACAAATTATAAAGTTATTCTCTCTTAGCTTAACTAAGGAGGAATGGGCAGAATAAAATTGTCCCTTGCAAACCAGAAAATTCAGCCTAAATGACTGAGTGACTGCAGTTACTGCTACTGATGGGTTAATTATTTGGATCATGTGACCTAAATACCAATTGCCCATGTTAATTTCATATAGAGGTCTCCTGAAGTTAAATCCTTAAGCAACCTAACTCAACCTAGCTCAATATCAAGTACTACTCTGTAGGTCCTGCGGTGATTCACACTCTTAACAACTAGAGCACAACAAATAGCAATGCTAATTTTTTCTTGCTATTTACTATGGGCCATATATTTATCTACCAGCTTCATATATAGATCAATGAAGCTTCGTGGCAGCTCTACTTCCTGTTCACAGAGAAACAGCCTGAAGAGAGAGGATGGAGTATTTGCCCAGGGCTATAGAGTTGGTAAATTATAAAGGTTTTACAAAGATTTACAAAGATTTAGAACTGCTGGTGAATGATGGGGTGTGATTAGAAATCTGGAGACTATTTCAATCCTTTCTTCTCTCTTTGCTTCCTATTAGATGCTCTTGCAGGGCCACGCATAGAGATGTGCAGAGAAATGCTAGAATCCAGTCAGAGAGAAAATCAAAGCTCGTGTTTTAGGACAGCAACTGGCATATCTATGAATTTTATGTAAGTTTTCAGAGATCTTCGGACCCAATCAGTAAGAGTCCCTGAAGGGACTTTCCTGACGGTAGAATTCCCCACCTTTTATTTATAAGAAACACGGCTTTAGAGATTTAGAAAGAACACATCCACTTGTTCAGAGCAGAGTTGCAGTGGCAGAAGGTGCTGAGCTGTTTATAGTGACTGGCAGGGTTTGTTTCCTCTCCCTTTGAATTTCTCTCCTGTACCGAGTGAGTGATCACCCCTGAACTACTCAGCCTCTGTCCTCTCAGTCTTTTTCTGTACAGTAGGAATAAAAGTGGGACCTACCTCACAGGGGTGGAGGACTGAGGAAAATGGCTTAATCTACCTAGGAAGTGCTTGTATCAGGTTTGGCACACGGACTGTGCTGAGAACGCTTCATTAGTTTCATTTCCAACGGCGTCAACTGCTAAGTACACTTATTTCATATGGGCTTCCTTTTTTTTTTTTTTTTTTAATTCACAGAATAATTTTAGGTTTTAGAAATCCAATGTGTAAGCAGTAGAGTACAGTGGCCCAAAGTGTGACTTCCAGGTCTTACATAACACTGCCTGGGTTTCTCAGTCTGTTAAGTAGCAATAATAATAGCATTTGACTCATAGGATTAATTATTCAAGGGAGGGCTAAATAAACTAATACACTTAAAGGACTTAGAACAATTCTTGGCACACAAAAATTTCAGTAAATGTTAAGCACTGTTATATAAGCAAAATTCAGAAAAGTAATTAGTAGTCTAAATTTATTACCCAGTTGTTAAGGACAGAGACAGATTTATTATATAGAGAAGCCTTAATAACTTAGGTATATTAAAGAAAATAGATCTCCAGAAGCAAAGCCTTGAGCAAGGATGTGCACTCCTTGTGGCACAGGACTGTGATGTTACATAAGGTGGCCGAGTGCCCAAAACCCATCACTACATTTGGCTGCCATTTATTCCCTGTGCATTTACTAAAGCTGGGCACATCCTCCAAGAGCCCAGTGAGCTTCTGAGGTCACAGTCTGTCTGTCAGAAAACCTGGGGACATGATCAAGTGCTTGGCCCACACAGACATGTCCTCTGTTGATTTTTAGTCACTGTGGGTTTCTCAAAATGATGAATTTTTAATTTTTCAAGCTGAAGGACTTAAAGCAAAAACCCTCTTAGAATATCAATGTGAAATCAGTATATAAACTTGTGTTCTAATTACATGATATTTTCCTAAGACATTAAAAAATTACTTCCCTCTAATTTATAAGCAAGGTCTTGTATGAATAAATGTAGCATACAGTAGATATTTTTCTCATTCATAACAAATAAAATGTAAGCATAATAGTCACTGGCTTTGTTTTGTATAGAAATAGATTTATATTTTTGGAAGAGCTAAATTCAAAGATTAAAATTTGAAGTTATGGTAAGTTGTTTAATGAATACAGCTCTGAACATGTTCTGAGACTCTTTTTCTCTCTAAGGAACTTGTCTTTGAGGTTTTTTTTTTTTTTTAAATCTTCAAAATGAAGTTAATTTTTAATGGATATTGATATTAGGCTTTTTAAGATTAAGTCTCCACAAACTGGACAACATAACTTCAGTCAGCTTCCTGCCATTCTCCAAAGGCCCTTCTCCCCAAAAAATAAACCAGAGAAAATTCATATTTACTGCGTGCCACCTGGCCATCATGATGTCTGAAAAGCACAGGGCTAGTATTAGGTTCAGTCAGGACTGAAGCGTTTGAGGAGTTACCACCCTGGTGATGTAGCATGAGTTCTGAGCCACCCCAGGAATTATCAGGAATTATGCCTACCACCCTGCTGATCCAGTTGCCTTCCCAGAGCCAGAGGCCTTTTAAAGCTTCCACCATCTGAAAATGCATTGTTATTCAGTGTTACATGGACACTTAGCCTGACCCCTTCACTGATGCCAGCTATACTGTGGCTTTTTGTGACAAAATTTTGGTGTCCTACATCGACAGTTTCAGTGCTAAGATAATACATTGCACTATCAATCAGGTGTACTATTTTGTGATACTCAGAGCATCACAAAGCTTGTACCTGTGTATAGCTATGCTTCTGATCTCCTCACTGAAAGTGCTAGTGAGGTCTGGAAGCATCCAGTAGCCAGGCCCTGGTGGGAACCAGGAAAGGGATCCTGTGGAGAGGCAGAAAAGATGAAGTTAGGTGAGCACCTCTAGAAAGGATTTCCTCTCAAAAAAGGATTACTTGGTTACTCTGCTTTGGATGTTAGATTGTATTCTGCACAGACAAGAGTCTTAGAGAGAAGATCTGGAGCAGTTTCTATTCCTTAGAAAAACATCCTTATGGAAAATATGTAACTAGACATATGTGTATGTGTTCTGCAGAGTTTAAGAAATTCAGTATAACATAGTGTCATTGACATGAACCCATTTGATGTAAGTAAACATCTGAAAATGTCCAGTAGCTGGAAAAAACATATAACCACATTTACAAGCTGTTATTTTGAGGCTGAGAAAATCAAGGATCTTTTAACTAACTTGACTGACAGTGGAACAAAACCCCGAGTTATTATTTATCAGTCAGCTGTGACAAACAAGGGCACAATCCCACTTTGTCTTACTGCTAGCCTTGAGCCTTTCTATGCTTTGTGAGCCTGTCTCCCATGCCATTTTGTAGAAACACAATCTTAATCTGAAAGAAAGCAATCTGTAGGAACAACTGGGGCCCCAATCCTTTTGGAGTAAACATATGTATTGTTTTCAGCTCCGCTTAAATGTATCCCGAATTGGTTTGGGGGATGTTGGTAGTCACCATGTTATTCTGAGAAGATGGATACAAACTAAAGACTAGATCCCACCACAGCAACTTAACCTCAATCTTTTTGAGACAGGCAATAACCAGTGATTTCAATATAATCTCGAATCTTACAAAATAGGTACTTGGACCTTCTACCTGGATCTTGATTAATGTAGAGAGGTCATGTAGGGGGAAAAGTGTCAGCTGGGGACGTGTTTGAGAAATGGCAGGACATACAGAACACTGTGGTATAGTAGGTTATTATAAGGCCATTCAGATTTGTCTTTTCCTCATTTTCTCTACAAGAAAGACATGGTGGCATGTCCATTTTCAGGAAAAACAAAACAAAAACAAACATCTTTGCCTCTATATCTATAGAGGTAGATAAATAGATATCTCAATTGTAAGTAACAGAAATATATTTTAAACTCAGATTAAAGTGACCTAGATAAGAAAGCACCCAAAGTATTCATTCCCCACATTAGATATTCAGTGAGTCCATTTATAATTGGCTTCTACTGATGGGGCTATGAAGCATGGATTGACCAAACCCTAACAAGACACATCCTTAAGCTGTCTTTAAGAACAAGAAGGATTTTGTTGAGTTACATGTTGCTTGAAAATTACACTGAATTTAAAAATTAAAATTTTGAAATCATTTTTTCTCGGTGCATGCGTAATGTGGTAAAACTGGGAAAGGATCTCTCGCTTGCTTGCCTCAGTTGGTGTCATTCCAGCATGCCGGAAATACTAAGTCTGCTCAAGTACTGTGAGACAGCATCAAGGCTGGGGGCAGGGCCCACTTGGGGCTGCTTTATCAGGCTGCAGGATCTAGGCATCCGTTTGCAAAGTTGTTTATGTCAGAGGAAAGATGCATTTTGTTAATGGCCAACAGTGCTTTGCTACTTTCTTTGACGCATATTCTTAGCAAAATGAAAGCTTATTTATAACCCAAACGTCCTCTGCAAATGAATCTTCTTTGTGGCCTGGCAGAAGACTAGGCCTTTTGGTTTCTAAAGAGCCAGTAATTTAGGGGTAGCCATTGAAAACAAGATTCTGCCAGAACAATGCTGTAAAAGCACAGCTCAGTACTTTACCCAAAGGCTGCAAGAAGAGATATAAAGCCAAAAATTATTTTTCCGACACAAATATTGTCAGTGTAAGACAAAGTGTCTTGGTTTGTGTGTAAGAATTCTCCACATAATTATGTAGTTCTTTGCAACCTTTTAGTGCATTGAACAGCCAAGCAAACACTAGGCTGTGCTTATTCTTTTTGTAAACTCATGAATGTGAGACTTGTGAAGGCATTCCCAGTTTTAGATAAAATTCAATAGGTATTACCAATTAAAGCTTTACTGTCAGAGTTACTGAGAACTTTTTTGTAGGGCTGCAGTTATTGGTCAGAGGTTCAAATCTTTCAAATGGTGAAAGTTACTGAACTTGATAGCAGCATCATGAACTATGTCTGTTAACAGACAGAATCCTCATGAAGACTAAGAAGACATCAGGGACTGAGCTGAGCTAAATGCTAATCCCTCTGCTTAAGTAACCACAAGGCTCCAAGCGTCAGGAGCAGTAAACAGGACTTGGGAGTGTTTATTGGATCGGGCTGTTTCTCCCATTTATATTCTTAATTTCATTTCGGCTTCATGCCTGAGAACGTTTCTTGATTTATGAGTCTTGTCCAGAATGACCTCTGTAAAAAAAACAAAACAAAATAAATATACCGAAGAGTAACTTAGGAAAGCTGTTAATAATAATAATACATGTATATATATATACATATATATATGTTCTCAAATAAATAATAAATTGACTTGCGACTTCCCTCACTCCTCTTCTCCCATGGTGTTGGTCACTAGCAGAGTGACTTCCTTCTGCTTATACAGTATTTTCTGACCAAGTCAGAAGTGTGGTGACAAATGCCTTCCACTGTCTGAAACCAAAGCCTTAATTAAGTTAATGGCAATTAAACCTAACACAACAAATAAATTGGATAGAGCATCTGGCTAGCCTGTAAGTTTGAATCATCTTCAGTGGAAGCATCAAATCATAGTTTTTGGTTTTGTTTTTAAAAAAAAAAAGACCTGAAATGATAACACTTACTTCGGGCATCGTTAGATCCATGAGCTAAAATAAGTTGATGTGTGACAACTTTTAACCAAGCACAACTTTAGAAAATCTAATGGTTGTGTAAAATATGGCCTGCCTTAAAAATGTTAATTAAACTGATTTACATAATGGGTTGATATATATAATTACTTAGCCATGCTATGATGGTCGTTTGGAGAGAAATTTAAAATTCCACTTGTGAAAGGCTGTACTGAATGATAAACTCGGGAATGGAGGGTTGGATAAGCAGCCTTTTCCAGACACCGAAAACGTGGTGACCCACCGAGACGTGTCTCAGGCTGTCTCGTTGATTTCATTCCCATGGGTTAGAAAGTCCAAGTTTAGCAGCAATGAGGGTTTGTATCCTCAGTGGCTCCTCCATGATCCAACATCTGCTAGCGTACAAATCCATGATCAAAAGGAGATAAAATTTGGAGTTGGATCTCAGAGTGAGTAATCCAACCCCTGTGTCTTTTGATTGGTACCCCTCTTTACCACCTTGCAGACGGCTGAAGGAGAAAATGTTTGAGACGTGCCACGGCACATATTGAAATCTAGAATTTACCAGAATGTCTGACACCGAGGAGTGTCAGGTACTGATTAGGCCTTGACCTGGAATTGTAGATTTGGGAATCGAGCTACAGAAAATACCACTGGAAGCATTCCAAGGATTTTTAGTTGCAAGGGCTGTGGGGTGGGTTGTGGG
Source organism: Rhynchomys soricoides (assembly GCA_019843965.1). NCBI lineage: Eukaryota > Metazoa > Chordata > Mammalia > Rodentia > Muridae > Rhynchomys > Rhynchomys soricoides. The sequence goes on along the minus strand of JADRCH010000066.1, from coordinate 2,937,539 downwards.
GTGAGGAGGTCCTGTTCATGCACGAGTGCTGTGAATCAGCCTCTGAAACGTGAAGTGTTGAGTTCTGCAAGCACAGGTACTTAGAGGTGAGTCACACAGCAGAGTAATGAAAGCTTCCCTTCACGCCATTGGTGGGACCAGCAGGGGCTTATGTGCCAGAGATAGCAACTTGAAGGAAATTGACAAATCCCAAAACATAAATTTGCATCGTTGAGTGACAGCCCACACATGAGAATGCATCTGACTTCAGGTGTACCACCAAAAAGCACACACAGGAAGTCTGATGACGGATTCGATAGTTCCTACATTACATTTTGCTTTGATATCAAATGGCTTATATTTTCATTATACCTATTTACAATCAATATTATGGTCATAAATGGAAACCCATGTGCATGTGCCAGAGACTCTGGGCCTCCGCACAAAGACTAATAAAGACTAGGGGCTGAGGAGAAGAAATGAGGTTACTAAACAAACATCAAAGTCATAAGCACTGGAATTGACTTTCAACTACATTTGCATAACTAATTTTAAATACAATAGGGCTAACTCATGTAACTAAGATCCTCCATTTGCATATACAGTATTCCTTATATACAGAGATGATCAAAATAATTCCAAAAGGAGTTATATTCCAATGATTACTGAACTTTATGTGTTTGTTGTTTGATTTTTGTGACATGGTCTTGCTGTCACTGAGAAGCCCAGGCCTCCAAAGGCAACCTGCCTCAGCTTCCCTAGTGTTGGGACTATAGCTATGATCCACCATGCTCAGATACCATCCACCAAGCTGAGGGTAATCTTAAGGGATGATTTGCCAGTGTCTAAAGATCTCAGAGTGGAACCAGATGTTCACACACCTGGAATGAAATAGATTTCCCTTGGCTTGCTCTTTGGTCTCTGTTTCTCTGTGACAACCAAAGCAAGTTTAACTCTGCCCACAAAATTAGCAAATCAGCTACTGCAGCACTGGTTGTGACATACTGAATTATGCTTATGGAAAATCATTTAAATGTATCATTAGTATTTACTTCCATTTTGGTTTACTTTAGCCACAGTGAACGGTTTAAGACAAAGTCTATTAGCATGAAAACATTGGTAATTTCACCATTGTCAAAGGACAAATATGTTAATTTATATTAAAAACCATCTACCTTGTTTAATCTTTACTGAGCAACTGCACTGACCATTGTCCAATATTTATTCATTGTATTAAGACACTAAAGCTCCAGCAAGCAAGCAATTCTTAAACATATTTAAAATAGACCAACACCTCATTTTCAGACTGATGTCTGTAAAACTGCTTTCTTGTGGTTTTATCCCTAAATGACTCAGATATATTGAGGGTTTTTTGTTTTGTTTTGTTTTTTTAATTATTTTTGATATTTGGTGTTTGTTCACTTTCTGATTTCCCTGCCTCTCTCTCCCTCTACTGGTGAGTAGGTGTAAGCACAACTTAACATGGGGGGGGGGGGGAAGAACTGGTTTGTCTTTTTTTTTTTTTCAAAATGAGACTTAAATAATCAAGTGTGTTTCCTTTCTCCATTATTCCTGGCAACAATAAAGGCTTTCTGAAGTTCTTTGTGTAGCTAGGCTCACATCATGGGAGCATGGATAGACATCCTTTGTAAGACTCTGCCAATTTCTCTTAGCTACAAATACTAACTCCAGCTACACTTCTCCCCACTGCTCCTCTTGTTTGTCCATTTTTAAAAACACATATTTATTATAAACGTTATGAGTTTTATAACTAAGGTTTAAGAATGAATATCTTAAATAGATTGCCCAGTCAGTAAAGTGCTTGCCCCATAATCGTGACAAGGACCTGAGTCTGACCCCAGAACCATAATACAAATGACAGGTGCAGTGATGTGTATGTGTACCCCAGCAACAAGGAGATGTGTGTCTCTGGGCCTGCTGGACAGCCAGTGTGACCCAGTAGGTAAACTCCATCACACTAAGGGCTCCAAAGCAGGTGAACCGAGTTTGGGAGGATGACACCTGTGATTGTCCTCTGCCCTCACGTGTACCCACACATTCATGCACACACACACACCAGTACACCCATGAGCTCCTGCACCTACAGATACATAAGGATTCAATTTTAATAATTGAACTTATTAACTGGTGGTACACCTTAGTCTTGAAATAGACAATGTATTCAAATTGGAGGACACTGCTACATAGTAGCGGTTCTAACACATGACATTTTACAAAGAGAGAATAGTTGTTGTTAATAATATTCACTTTTCAAAACAGATGCAGTAAAAAAAGAAAGAAAGAAACCAACAAGACAAAAGTACCAAAGCAAAACAAAAAGTTTACAAAGCACCTGGAGTCCTGCATTGTGTGGGCCACCTACTCCTGAGCATGGGGCCTCCCTTGGAGTGTGGCTGACCTCTCAGTGACACTTGTTGAAGAGGACTGATTTAGCTTTTCCCAGGAGTCAATTGCAAATGTCTTCCTGGTTAGGAGTGGGACTTTACTGTCAGTTAGGATTTCTTTTTTCTTTTCTTGACAATTTTCTTCATTGTTTTTGAAGTTGGGTGGATAAGGAGGTGGAGCAGTGTGGTGGTTTGTATATGCTGGGCCCAGGGAGTGGCACTATTAGGAGGTGTGGCCTTGTTGGAGTGGGTGTGTCACTGTGGGTGTGGGCTTTAAAACCCTCATCCTAGCTGCCTCAAAGCCAGGATTCTGCCAGCAGCCTTCAGAAGATGTAGAACTCTCAGCTCCTCCTACTCCATGCCTGCCTGGATGCTGCCCTGCTCCCACCTTGATGATGCTGGACTGACCCTCTGAACTGTAAGCCAGCCCCAGTTAAATGTTGTCCTTGTAAGAGTTGCTGTGGTCATGGCGTCTGCTCACAGCAGTACAACCCTGACTAAGACAAGCAGCTATGGGAAAAGTTAGGGAAAGGAAAAGAATATGATCAAAATGTATTTTATGAAAAAAATTTCCTAAAAATGTCTTCAAAAGAATATATATTTTTAACTTGGAAAATAGATATGGGTCTGTACCTTCATTGAGGAAAGTCAGGGCAGAGAATCAAGCAGAAACTTGGGGCAGAAACCATAGAGAACTGCTGCTTGCTACGTCGCTCACAGTCATGCTTAGCTAGCTTTCGTTTACCTCTTCAGACTACTTGCCTAGGGATGGTGCTACTACAGTGGGCTGGACCCTTCTGCATCAATTAGTAGTCAAGGCAATCCTCCACTACAGCCATACTTTACGGGCCAATCTTACCTGGGAAGTTCCTCAATTGAAACTTGTTTCTTTGAGGACTCTGGGCTGTGTCAAATTGACACTTAAAGCTAACCAGGAGCTTCGCTCTAGAAAACACTAAGAATTGAGTGAGACAGGAAGTTTCACAATACAATGAGGCCTTGAGTTCTGGTGAAAGAACTCATTGTGAAAGAGAAGGTCCAGGAAGCCATTTGCCACCCAAGAGAAGGCATCCTCTTCATGAGAAATGAGGCTGGTGCAGGCATCACCACGAGACTGTCAACGGAAGCCTTGGGTGCAGTGTACCGTTTCTGTGCAGCTCTGATCTCCACAAGTTAGCCCTGAGTGGACAGTGGAAGACCTGGGGCTGCTGTTGGCTCATGTGAGCACTAGTCAGAAAAATGGTAATTATGGAGAGGGGGATATGAAGGAAAACTTGGTCCCACTGCAACTCAGCATCCATGTACTCACAGCTCAGTCAGTGACCTTCCTGATTTTGCTTCTATCTTCTGCAAATGGTTTTTGGTTTTGCTTTACTTTGTGTGTTTGCTATGGCAAAGTCTAATTCGGAGTCTTCCAGATCCATATCTTCTGAGAAAATAAGTCCAGTTTCACCAAGGTGACATCATTTAAATAAACAAACCAGGAAAAAAAAAACCAAATCAAAGTCCATGTCAAGTTGTCACCTACATGCACCTTTTAAACCATATTTAATTTTCATAAGAACGTGTAGCAGCATCATGCTCAACAGAGTGGGACTCTCATACACATGAAAGCACTGTGTAAAGAGGAAAGGCTGCTCCATCCTTGAGGGATGCATCCTTTTCATAGCTGAGTCCCACCCAACTCTCTGCTAGAAGAAGAGAGAAAAACAAAGAAAAGAGAAGATTCCATATTCCCTTTTCCCTTTACTTTAGCAGGTTCATTGGCTGCTTGTTATTATGTTTCTGGTTAGTAACCCAAGCCTTGTTCTCAAAAGGCAAATCCCAGGAGCCATCTTGCTCAACAGTATTGAGTTGATTTACCTTTTCGTTACAGAGGTAGAAAATTACCCACACTACGTAGTAGTGAATCCCCTAGTAGTAAGAACTAACAGTTTTATGGTAGCTTCATTCTTTGTCTGTAGGGTAGAATGGAAAGTTCACAAGGCCAATAGCAATCTCTTCCATATCCATGCCAGCACTGAGTATGTTGATGGGAGCATGCTAGCGCTGTCATTTGAAAGCAAAATGCTTCTGACTAAAGATATAGATGAAATCACATTTTCTAGTCAACAGCTTGCATAAGGATGCTCCAGGACCCTACACTGTGGCTCCCACTAGAGACATTTACATTACTAAGTCATTGGGATAATAGTAAGAGAAGCCTTGTACATTTATACCCCTTGGTTATTGGATATCAAGGCTGGCCATGGGATAAAGATCAACACATCCTGGCTGGAAATTCTGGGAAGGTATGGACTACTTGTAGAGCTCATTGCTTCAGCTTCCATAGGGTGACCCTACAGCTACAGTTGTCCATCCCATAGTTGTACCAGGCCAGCTGTTCTACTGACAGAAACTGGTGAGTTTTATAAACACGGGTCCGCTGGCAAATAGTATGGAGCACCATGATGTTGAGCACCATGATGTTGAGCACCATGATGTTGAGCACCATGATGTTGAAAATGCATTCAGAAGTCCCCAGGTGGTGGTTTTGTGTGGGGGCTGCATTTCAGGCAAGGAAGACAAGACCATAACCAGTGGGAAGGCTGCGATTGCCCCTCCCATGACAGAAGCCACCCACTGTCACTACCTGCTGCAGGCTCACACCATTCATGGCCCATTGGGAAGAGCTATGGACAAGAAATGACTGAAGTGCAGAAACTGAGTCATTTGCCTGCATGGAAATACAATCCTGTCCTGGGGCTGTTTCTTTATAAGATGTAATATGACACAGAACCATCATTACATGCTGTGTATGTTCCAATTGGGCTGTCCCCAAATATCTATCTATCTATCTATCTATCTCCCTCTCTCTCTCCCTCCCCCTCCCCCTCTCCCTCTCCATCAGTTCGAAAAAGTGGTAATTCCACATGACTGGCGTACATTAAATAAATGCAGAGGTACAACTCCAGACATCTCTCATTTCAGACAACAAGAACAACCATTGCACTGTTTGAAGTCCTGCCATGCTAGACTTCCTTCATCAGCATCCCTCAGGTCACCTTGGAGTCAGGATATCTTTCTGTCTCCCCCAACCTTTGAGCAAATGTGTTGTCCAGAACCAGAACAGAGTTTTTCTCAGTCATTAACTTGGTCATAGGAACTTTGTACAGGTGAGACAGTGTGTGCTGGCCTTATCAACTGAAAGCAGACAGCTTTTGGCTAAAAGTCACAGGAAAACATATTTGTCAATAGCTACAGATAGAACAGCTATCAGGGGATGTGCTGGCTAGCACCAACCTTTTCTTTTGTTATGATATGTATAGTTGCATTGCATTTTCTGGTAGAAATTATGAAGTGAGAAAAAGTGCATATTTTCCAGAATAATCTTGAAGACAGTGCGAAGAACTTTTTGTTGTTATCAATAGTGATATACCAAGTCAATGGATAGTTTAAAAACACTTACTTAAAAACTCTCATTTAGTATTTTATAAACTCGAAAAGTATTTGTATAATCTATAAGTAGGAAGGAATTGTAGAAATAAGAATTACATAGTAACCAGGTGTGGTAGAACAGGCCTAGAGTCTTAGATACTTCAGAGAATTTCATGAAGTCATTGTTTTTAATAGCTGAGTAGTATTCCATTGTGTAAATGTACCACATTTTCTGTATCCATTCCTCTGTGGAGGGACATCTGGGTTCTTTCCAGCTTCTGGCTATTGTAAATATGGCTGCTGTGAACATAGTGGAGCATGTGTCTTTATTACATATTGGAGAATCTTCTGGGTATATGCCCAGGAGAGGTATAGCTGGGTCCTCAGGAAGTATATCCAATTTTCTGAGAGTCCACCAAACTGATTTCCAGAGTGGTTGTGCCAGCTTGCAATCCCAGCAGCAATGGAGGAGTGTTCCTCTTTCTCCACATCCTCACCAGCATCTGCAGTCACCTGAGCTTTTGATCTTTGCCATTCTGACTGGTGTGAGGTGGAATCTCAAGGTTGTTTTGATTTCCGTTTCCTTGATGACTAAGGATGCTGAACTGGATGGAACTTGAAAATATTATCCTGAGTGAGATAACTCAGTCACAAAAGAACAAACAGGGTATATACTCACTGATAAGCGGATATTAGCCCAGAAGTTCAGAACACCCAAAATTCAATTCACAGCAACTGTTGGACTGAGTGTGGGGTCCCAGATGTAGGAGTTGGAGAAGGGACTGAAGGAGCTGAGGGAGTTTGCAGCCCCATGGGGAGGGAGCAACAGTGTCAACTGGTCAGGCACCCCTATGCTTCTAGAGACTGGACCACCAACCAAAGAATGCATATCGAGGGGCCCATGGTGCTGACCACATATGTGGCTAAGGATGGTCTTATTGACTATCAGTGGGAGGAGAGGCCCTTGGGCCTGAGGGTGTTAGATGCCCCAGTATAGGGGAATGCCAGGGAGGGAAGATGGCAGTGGGTGGGTGGGTGGGGAATACCCTCATAGAAGCAGGGGGAGGGGGGATGGGATAGGAGGTTTCCAAAGGGGAGACCTGGAAAGGGGAAAACATTTGAAATGTAAATAAAGTATTAAATAAATTTAAAAAAAAAAGAAAAGTGAATGATGTAAAACTTTAAGCATGTCTGCAGTTGTATAAATTACAGTTTGTATTAACAAGACATAATTCTATGTAATAGTAAGTTTATTCTCCTTCCTTTCAGTATATATGAATATATGTTTTATTTTCATTTGGATATCACTTATGTGGAGTACAGCTTCCTAATCATACAAAGACTGTTCCTTAGAAATTCCAGCACTGTTTCTACATGTTTATTTCCTTATCTTCTTAATATTTTATTTTTAAATATGTAACTATTTACTAGAAATATATTCATTAAATTTACATTATTCAAACCTTCAAGATTTAAAAAAAAAAAAAAAAAAGATATTTCAGAGAATGAGGATGGCAAGTCCAAGTCCAGCCTTGGCTACAGAGTAGCTGAGGCCAACATAGGAAACTTAGTGAGATCCTGCCAGGAAATAGGAATATAAAATAGGCTGTGGATACGTGGGAACGGGACTGAGGATGAAGGGTGAGAGGCAATGGAGTCACGTGACAAATTCCAAGCTCTCAGACTCTGGAGTCCAGCATCAGAATGCAGATCTGAGTTTATTGCCCAGAACAGAAGCTTATATACAGTGTTTGAGCCAATCCCAAGCTCCTAAATCCTCAGCCAATTGCATCTTGCCACGTAGTCACTGTTTCCCAGGGAAAGCCCTGCTTGTCTCATCCGTGTTCCGGGAGCCATCTTAGATCTAGTGCCTTGTGCAGCAGTTCAGGACCCTTAGAGGAGTCGCGGGAGACTGTGGCGTCTTACTCTCTATCCCACTGTTTCCTTCACAGGGCTGACCTTCACATCCCCAACATGGATGTTGTTTAATGACATTTACTTAGCATTAGCCGGAAGTTAGCTTCCAGTACTGAAAAAATAATTTACAGCAAGGAAGTTGTGGTTTGTTCTCAGATAGAGATTACAAATTATTTTAGATGGAGTTACTTCCGTGTATCTTGATATTTTTTACTTTCTCTGTGATGTAATTACACAGATAGAGAGCAAATTCAGTTACAGAGAGGCACTGCCTTGCCTTGCAGTTTGTCAACATGTGTGTGCCTATGGTAGAGTATGATTCAACGTTTCAAAAGGAAGGAGATTTGGTCTGAGCTACAACATGGATGGACCTTTGGGATGTGCTCAGTGGCATTGACCAGTCACAAAAAGGACGGGCACTGCATGACACTGTGGCAAGATTAGACCAAACACATCTGCAAGGGCAGGGAATGGATTAGGGGTGAGTGGTGACTGGGGAGAGATGGAGTGGGAAGGGTTAATGCAACATACAACGGATTCGGAATTCGAGCTGAGGATACTGTCAAGAAGGGTGTGAGGGTTGAACAGTAAAAATGTGCTCAGTGTCATGGGCTGGGCTGTTAATGCAGTAGACCTTATGCCAGGCATGTTTCACCTAATTTTAAGAGTAATCAAGGCCTGCTAAGCAAAGGTCTCTTTTAAATGAATTAAGCCCGATGTACCCTGTTAAGTACTTGAGCACTGGAGCGGGAGTCATGACCGAATTGACAAAAACAAAGGCTGTCAATCCAGGACACTGGCCACTGATCCCAGGTGAGCACCTTAACATGGATGACAAAATTGGGGGGTGTTTTTTTTTAATTAAGAATTCATTTTTATATAATCGTTTTATTCATTTACATTTCAAGTGTTAGCCCTTCCTAGTTACCCTTGCACCAGTCCCCTATCCCATCCCCCCTTCATCCCTTCCCCTTTGACTCTATGAGGGTGCTCCTCCACCCATTCACCCACTCCCACCTCACCCCCTCTAGCATCCCCCTATGCTGGGGCATCAAGCCTCCCTCCCTTCCCACTGATGTCAGATAAGGTCATCCACAGCTACATATGTGTGGAATCCTGGCTCCCTCCATGTATACTCTTCGGTTGGTGGTTTAGTCCCTGGGAGCTCTGGGTGGTCCAGTTAGTTGATATTGTTTTTCCTGTGGGGTTGCAATCCCCTTCAGCTCCTTCAATCCTTCCCCTAGCTCTTCCATTGGGGTCACCAAGCTCAGTCCTATGGTTGGTTGTAAGTATCTGCATCTGTGTTGGCTAGGTGCTGGTAGAACCTCTCAGGGAACACCCATATCAGCATCCTGTCAGCAAGTGCTTCTTGGCATCAGCAACAGTGTGGGGATTTGCCTTATTTATAATAGCCAGAAGCTGGAAACAACCCAGATGTCCCTCCACAGAGGAATGGATACAGAAAATGTGGTACATTTACACAATGGAATACTACTCAGCCATTAAAAACAATGACTTCATGAAATTCACAGGCAAGTGGATGGAACCAGAAAATATCATCCTAAGTGAGGTAACCCAGACGCAAAAGAATACACAAGGTATGTACTCACTGATAAGTGGATTTTAGCCCAAAAGTTCAGAGTACCCGTGGTACAACCCACAAACCATATACATCTTAAGAAGATGGAAGACAAAGTGTATAAGTTTCAATCCTACATAAAGTGGGGAACAAAACAATTACAGGATCTAGAGGGAGGGAGGAACCAGGGAGGGAGAGAGGAGGGGAAGGACAAAAGGGGGACAGGAACAGGTATTGGAAGGGACAGGAGAGAAGTACAGAGGGTCAGGAAAATGAATAGAAACATGAAGCAGAGGGGGATTGAGAACTGGGGTAGCCACTAGAAAGTCACAGACTCCAGGGAAGTGAGAGGCTTTCAGGAGCCAATGGCGATGACTTTAGCTAAAATACCCAACAAAGAGGAGATACAACTTGTAGAGACCACCTCCAATAGATAGGCACAGCCCCCAGTTGAGGGATGGGGCCATCTCAAAATTTTAAACCCAGAAATGTTCCTGTCCAAAGGAAAGACAGACAAAAAATGGAACAGAGACTGAAGGAAAGGCCATCCAGAGACTGCCTCACCTAGGGATCCATCCCATCTGCAGACACCAAACCCCCACACGATTGCTGATGCTGAGAGAGGTGTGTTTAATTCATCAGAGGCTAGCCACAGAGTCTTGGGAAATACAACGGGTAGAAAGTATATTTTTCGAACCACTAGAGACCACTTGATGTGTACACTCTGATGAATACCCTCAACAGCAGGCACAGTGTCTGCACTTGCCATAGCTGGTTTAAATTCTCAATGATACATTACCAGTCTACAGGTGAACCACAACACAAGCTTGTAAAGCTTTAAAATGTAAGAAGGGGGAGCCAGCACCCAGGAGTCTTAGACGATGAATCATGAGGTCAACTGCAGCCCCTAAAGGGAAGGTCTGAAAGTCTTGCTACCAAGTGCTAGAAGCTGCACTTGTTTCTGGTTCCTATGATGCTGAGCCTGTTGTTGTTGTTGTTGTTGTTGTTGTTGTTGTTGTTGCTAGACAAAACAGGATTATTTCAGTTCCCAACGTCCTTGATTTTGCTCTGTTTCTCTTTTACTTGTTAGTGAAGGACATTGAGCTATAATTGAAAAGTCTTAGAGCAGTGATGGGGCCACCAGGCTTCCTTGCTGTGTGTGATTAGAGGCTTGTCCCTCTTCTTCACTCTGCCCATGAAGTTCAGTGAAGGGAGAGAGAAAAGAGGTGCAGGCCATCACTCTTTTCAATACCTACTCAACACAAACACTTGACAAATTGATTCTACGCTTTCTCATAAGAAAGACTTTCATAATTGACTGAGACATTTTGAGAAAAAATACATTACAAGTCATAATCAATAGCCACTCAAATAGAAACTGATGTAATGAAGTTCTTACAGAACACAATGCACTGAAACGTCTCTTTAATTTCACTGTAATGGGATTCAACTCTTGTAGGCATTTCTTGTCCTGGAGGCTCACTGTAAGCTCACTACTTCTAAATGGAGTAATAGATGCTCAGCCTGCATTGAATGATGATCATTAACTTACAGACCACTGTAATAGACACAGACTTTCCTTTCCTTCAAGGATTTTCAGGGATATTCATATTCATAAAGAAAAAAGAAAGAGTTAAGAAAATGTAGATGCTGTAGCCAGGACAGCCTTCTATGCTCCAGGTTTTGTGGCTCCTGATACAATAACAAGGTACATCCTTAGGGCTGGAGATCAAGTTTGGTTGGCAGAGTACAACCTAAAATATGCAAAGCCCTAGATCTGATCACCGGCTCCATGGTGTGGTGGTGTATGTTGTAACAGCTAAGTAATGTAGAGTAACAAGTATCTATTAGTTACATTGTAACAAGAATTCTACTGGTTACATTGTAACAGGAATTAGAAGTGATGGGAGATGGTCTAAAAGAATACTGGAGAAGGCTAACAGGTCACCAGCAGATTCCATGCCCTTTTATTTGTATATAAAGGAACAGCATGACCTTGGAATTTGGGATCTGCAGGGATCCTGAAAGCCATCCCTTGTACTAAGAGACATTTTAAATTATTGTTAGTATTGACTACTAGCCATAGAAGGAAGCTCTTGTAAATTGGAGCATCTAAAACTATCTCTTTACTGGTTGTAGCTGGTGTCTTCAGCAGTTTCTTTTGAAAAGAAAATTCATCTCAGCAAGATACCACTAATGATCCTCTTTAGCATAACATCTGCCTCACCTTACTTAAAATCAGCACTTAAAGATGTGCATTCTGTCCTTCTCTGATGTGCAAAGATGATCAAGCCTGGAATTAGAGATCTTGATTTGTTTTCCTTTCTTCCAATCCCCTCCATGATTGGCCCTAAAGCTATAGGCCCTGGACAAGGGTACCAATGTTGCCTGAGGAATGTATTAGAAAGGTAATCTCAGGTCCTATCCTAAGTCACTAGCAATACTGGAGATGGGGCCAGAAACCTGTTTTCAACAAAACTCCTAGGCAACTCTGGTGCATGCTCAGATCTGAGAACAACTCGAACTTGGTTGCTAACCTTGGCCACCCATCTTTTAAACACATGATGCTTTGGAGTCCAGAGGGCTCCAACAAGAAAATGTATGTTGTGAAGGAACAGGAGGGAGTCCTGGGAGACTATCCTAAGAGAGTTCCCATTTTAAGGCTCCTTGAACCCATTACAATGACTCACGCAAACCAGAGACCTACATAAATGGCAGGCTGCTGAGGGACCCATAGGTCACAGGGTTCTGCAGATCAAGAAACACTTTATATCACAGCTCTGTGGGTGGCTTTCTTCCCAACAATCACCATTATTACCCTGAGTATGCAAACATAAAGTAATACATTTCTATTGTGCTAGTCTTTTCAGCCTGACACTGCAAGGCACCACCAGCTGTGTTGTAACACAGATGTCTTTTCTCACTGTTCCAGAGGCCAGAAGACAAAAGAGCAAAGATCTAAACAAAGTGATTTCCCTAGGGCCTCTTAGTGTCTCCCCAGTGGCTTTGGTTTCATGAGTCCTAACAATGTCTGCAGCTTGACCACACCCAGATTTCTTCTTTCTGTAAAAGTGCTCATGGCTGAAGAGCCATTCCCAAGGCCTCAGTTTCCCTTGATAACCTTTTAAACACTGCTGCATTTGGAGAGACTGGGAGTTAGGACTTCAACATCCACAAGCAAACTTCAGTGCATTTGCACTGAGAGAAGAGTGAGTTCCTTCAGAGAAGCCTTCCATTAGCTCTGTTGCCTGCACATTGCAGCCACCAGAATCTTCCCTGTCCACCTGATGCACTGACAACATCTGGAGGAATTAAAGAGGGCGTGGGAAGAGAAGGTTGAGAACTGTGGGCCAGATCCTAAAACATGTGGATCGAGGAGGCTTTCTATCTACAGACGTCTAGGAATACTTACACAGGGACACACAAAGTATCATGCAGAAAAGTTCAGGAAATACATTGTAAAAAGGGAATAAAACTTTAAGCCACTCATATCTAGGCAAATCACTTCTCTCTGGATTCTTGTTTTCCTTCTACGGTACAGCACCTAGCTCTCATCCCAGGCACCTGTGCCTTTCTTAAGGGTCTCTACCATCAACAGCAAGAAGCACCCAAACTGAGCTCACCTGCTTCATCTCCAAGAACAGAACACAAATCCTGGGCACTTCTCGGGGGTCTTGCTTGCTGCAGTAAACATTCTGTGAGGTAAGTGTTGCCCATCTTTTCTTACTTGGAAGCTCACTTCTCTCCTTGTTTGCACGGGGCTCTGCCTCTCTCTGTCTCCATCTTATCACTTTACCCATGGATATTATAGAGTTGGAGCTTACTGTGTTGGTGATCTTCATGCCTGATAGGAGGAACTCTACAGAGGAAGGGTTTATTCTGGCTCATGGTTTTCTGGAGCATTGTTCCAGCATGGTGGGAATGCATGGTGCTGGAGATCTGTGGTCTGGCTTGCTTTATCTTGCCAGCAGATGGGATGGAGAGGGCTCTAGGAGAAGCAATGGGCAGGTCCGCTAACCTTCAATGTCTACTCTCCAGCGACCTACTTCCTCCAGCTAAGTCCTAGTCCCTAAAGATTCCAGAACCTCTCCACCTAGTTACCAAAGGGCAGACATTTAGTGTTTACATTCAATTCACAGCAAGGTCATGGTCTTGTCAGAGCCCCTGACAACGATTTGCATGGAGCTATTTCATCACTCTGTTCAACTCTCTTCCTGGCTAAAACCTGACACTCTTCGAAGCATTCCTATCAGGGAAGAGGAAAAGCTCATAAGATGTAGTAGGCTCTGGTTCTCATGTCAGGCAAACACTTGAGTCATATGGCTTTTGAAAAGTATATCTTAACCCGTTCAGCATCAAAAAGATACACAAGAGATCTAATGTGGCCTCTGATATCAAGTGTCATGGAGGTGGTACATGTGGGTCCAGTGTATAACTCCTGAGAAGGCAAAGAATGTTATTTAGAATCTGAGTATCCCAGGATGTTCTGGCCCATTCAATTAATATGATACTGAAAATAAAGCTTTCAATCACTGATAAAAATTTTTGAAAACTAAGGTATTGTAGACTAATATTGAAGAATAGTTATCAAGATCCATATGGTCAGAATGACAAACCTAGATCAAGGCATAGCTCTAGGTAACAGGGATAATTCTGGGTAATTCAGGAGATGCAGAGATATGAGTGCACAGGAAGAGCTAAGGAGGGGGTGAAGAAGGGAGAAAGAGAAAGCAAAGCAGAACCACTTTGCAGGTTTCAAAAAGAAGCTCTTATTTGCTATACTATTTCCATAGCTGCTACATTTCCGCTGAGTTGTGATTATTTATAGACAGCCAGAAGTCTTTTTCATGTGTAGGTTCCAATTAAATCCTGGCAGCGATTCATCCGAGCCGCAAAGGCACTGTGGATACTGCTATGTTAGCATTACCGATGGTTCGTGAAACCAGGAAACAGCACCCAAAGCTTGATTTTTTTCTTTGCTCAATGAAAAATAAATATTTGGAACCATTTATTGATAAAGAAATCTGTGAAAGGGCCTGAATATGAGACACTGAACCATGACAGTCTTTGTGTCAGCTCTCACTGTTGGTTTCTCTGTGTGTCCAGCTCCTCAAGCAGGAAGTGCCACCCAGATATTATGTTCCTGCTTTGTTGAGGAAAGAAAAATGTCTTTTCTGTGGAATATGAATTTTCGCTCTGCTTCTCACAGCTTAGTGATTTCCGGCAACATCAAAGAAATGATACAACAAATGGGATGCTCTCTGAACATAAAGATGCTGCGTCCTTCGTCTCTTTTAGGAAATAATGGTGTCAGCAACACCTCTCAGTTGAGATTACCATCATCACAAACAGCCTTCTCCTTCTGAAGAAGAACTGGCTGTTACTGCATGGGCAGAGATGGCACTGTCAACCCGGAACACACCCAGCATTTAAAAATGCTAAACTCTCTCTTTATTTTCTAATGATTGTGGCGTCTCAGGAATTTTCGGAAAGGCACAATGAAGATCGTGAAGGAAAGGAATCCATGCTGGGAAGGGATAGCTGTTTAAAGAATAAAGGGTACTCGGAATAAAGTCACATGACTGCACAAATTAGGCCCACAAGCCATGTGATGTGTACTGCCACAGGCGTGTGTGAACAAAAAGAACACATCAAAACTGAGCAAGGGTCCGTGACACGGCTCTGGGCAAAAGTGCCTGCCTCCATGCCTGATGACTTGGGCTTGATCCTTGGGACATACATGGTGGAAGAAGAGAACTAACTCTCTCAAGGTGTCCTGTGACCTCCATATGTGGGCTGTAGCATGCCCCCAACACATAAGTAAATGTGTAGGGGAAGCTATACAATGTACAATGGCACGTCTATTCCCACCCGGCCCCATGGCAACAGCCAGCTACATACAGGTCAGGGAATATTACCGGGAGAAGCAAAGGGAATGAGAACTCCCTACCGCTTAGAGTGTCCGCATGTAACCATGTTTGTGTGTAGCTCCAGGGCAGTCTTATGAAGCCATCCATAAGTTGGCATGAGAATGTGTTACTCTGGTCTTATGAGTGACCCCAGAAGAAGACATCCATTCTTTCATGTTTGCTTTTCCATTTTGTCTGTGGTGGTGTGTGGTACATGCATTTGTGTATGATCATACGTGCACAGGGCAGAGGCCAGCACTGAGTGTCTTCTGCCATTACGCTCTATCTCATTTCATTCTTTCTGAGGCAGTTTCTCACTGACCCTGGAGCTCTTCGTTGGCTAGACTTGCTGGCTAGTGAGCAATCTCCACATTGCCCACAGGCTTGTGGATACATAGCCACACCTGGCTTTGATGTGCCTGCTGTAGATCTGAACTCAGATTCTTACCCTTAAGCAGCAGACACTTTACTGGCTGTATTCCTAGTCTTCATTCATTTCTGATTATAGATGCCAAATGTATGCTCTTTCTGCTTCAATCATCTGAGTGCTGTGATTACAGGTGTGAGCCACCACACCTAGATGACAGGTGTGAGCCACCACACCTAGATGACAGGTGTGTGCCACCACACCTAGATGACAGGTGTGTACCACCACACCTAGATGACAGGTGTGTACCAC